>CAKNWW010348903.1:0-18128 GCA_932074435.1 Andricus kollari | reverse complement strand
AAAATCAATTAAATACTTAACAATTTTTGGGAATTTCCCAAGCATCATAAAAAAAATTAATCGGAAAGTTTTTCTTAGTTGACTCCGTTTTCTTTAAAGATCAATGAGCCAAGAATGAACACTTTTTTTAATTTTCTAAACTTCTTCAAATTCAAAAAATAATTCATTTTTTAATGTTTTCTAACAAAAAATAGCGCAGGATGAATTCATATTTTCAATTGTTCAAGATTGCAATAATAGTTACAATTAGAAGGCGGTTACATTCTTTGAAAATGTAACTGACAGTTAAATTAAAAAAATTTCTAAATTTTCGTAATTTGTGTCATATTTTTTCGTATCTTGCGTAGTTTGACCGAAAAATGAGTACTTTATTTTTCATTATTTTTTTGCGCGATTAAAATTTGTTTTTGATTTTTCAAGAAAATTCAAAAAGTTTTTATTAAAATATTGCAGGGTGTTCAAAAAGCAACGTTTTTTTCTTCTATTTACTTTTTTTCATATCGTGCATTGTTTGACTTAAAATTTTCATTCTTTTTTTTTTTTGAATTTTGTAAATGCTATAACTCTAGTAGTTTTTTTTTTTTTTATCGAAAAAAGTCATTATAATAAATAGTTGATATTTTTGTGCACTACGAAAAGCCGTACATAGAATTTTCAAATCTTGAAAAAAGTGTTCTCACAAATTTTGAAAATGATCTCACTTTTTGAATTTTCATCTAAAATCGCTGCAGATTAAAAATCTACAAAAACACACACGCACACAAATACAGCCAAACAGACACATACGCGAAAACCTTTTTTTCGGGCTCGGAGGGTCTCAAAACGTACACATTTGACAAAAACGAAGATGAGGAGGGTCAAATTTTACACAAATCTATTAACTTCGCAGATGAGGATGTAAAAAAGAGTAATTTTCGAACAAACAATTACATTTTTAAGCAAAAATATGAATTATCCAACCAAAGATAATAATTAAAAAAAGATTGGAATTTTGAACCAAAATCACTTCGAATCATCTAGATTACATGTGGATTACACTGGATGCACGGATTACACTGGAGTACCAGTTCAGATAATGGAGGGATCAAATAGTACCTTCTGCTCAGTATTGTATAGATTTGCAAATTCCAATTCCGGGAAACTGAGAAAAATGTCCTAAAGGTCAACAAATTATTTTGAATTTTTTCTAGGCTAACTACACATTTTTGTAAAAATTTAAAGAGGTACCAGCAATTTCTTCAGTTTTGATCGAAAAAACTTGCCATTCCTTTGCAACCATACAACAAATAATATCGTGGTGTGCAAGAACTAAAAATTCATTAAAAAAGGCCGACTGTAACATGCAGTGTACTCTTGAGTGAAAGAAATCTCTTAGAATTTTGACAAAATTAAAAAAAAGAAGGGGATCTTCCAAGTTTGGTTTTGAAAAATAAAATGCTACTCTTCATAAAAAATTCTGCCTTTTGGAATTTTTTTTTTTTTGAACTACCCTAATTGGAATTTAAAAGTGGCCAAGCTAAAAAAACATTAGATTAACAATTTTAAAGTATGAACATTAGAGCGGAGTAAAAAAATTAAAAAAAAAGTTAAAATCGGTAAATATCTTATGTTTGGTCTTTGGACTTTAAACTCAAAATAAAATGTCCTATTGTTCAAATCATTATAAGGATATTTTGCATTTTTAGTGTTTGCCTAAGGCGCGCATCTATTAGACCTCGCGCTCCGCGCTCGATAATTTTATTTTCCATGATTACGTTAATATTTGTTCGTTATTTTGCACTAATTTTTATTCTTAGCTACCCTGAAAAATATATCATATCAATATATTGATATTATAACAATCGATAATATGCATTGATATTGAAATAAATGTATTTTCATTATCTTGTTTTAATAATTTAAAAAAGTGCGCATTCTATGAAAAAAATACAACTTTGCTATTACACATCTTTTTGCACCTTCTGTAATTTTTCCAAAAACTCAAGTTGTTTAGTTTCGATGTTATTTTTTACGAACTAAACACAAAATACGCATCCTGTCAAAAATATTTCATAACAAATTTGTTGGTCTTTTTAGGCGAACAACTTTTGTTTATTAATTTTTTTCGTACCTTGTGTTGTTTTCCCCGAAATTTAATTTTCTTATTGTGTATGTTTTTTTTTACGATTAAAACAAAAACTACGCGTCCTATAAAAAAATGATTGCTAACAAATTTGTAGATTTTTTTTGAATGAACAACTCTTGTTGTTTAGTTTTTTTCGTACTTTGCGTCGTTTGTCCAAAAACTTAATTTTTTTCATTTTTAATGTTTTTTTTACGATTGAAACAAAAACTACGCGTCTAATGAAAACATGATTTATGGAAAATTTGTAGATCCTTTTTAAGTGCACCATTTTTTTTTATTCAAGTTTTTTCGTATAGTGCATATTTTGACCTCAAAATGAAATTTTTAATTTTTTTTTTGTGGTTAAAACCAGAACCGTTGGTCAAAAAATGCTGGTTAACGAACTAAATTTTTGTGTCCCTAAAAACAGGTACCAAGGCACAACCTAATCGGATTAGTGTTTCAAAACTTATTCACTACACAGGCCAGAACAGATTCTTTTAAAAATGGGAGCAATATTCAATGTCAGTTTCGTTATACTTTGTGCGGTTTAGCCGCAAGTGATGGTGGTTGCAGCTGATGATTATTTAGGGAAGTGAAATAATATTTGATGTGTTCGGAAAATAAATCAATTTTCACTTGCGCTACTTGAAATTGTACCCTTCCGTGCGTCAAAAAACTCTGAACAGTACGTCCAAATGCCACGTCTTCAAAAAAGGTAACATATGACCCACCACTTCTTATCTGAATTAAACCAAGTGACTTTACAATGATAGGATTTAGGACCCCGCGATAAACATGAGCCCAACAAAAAAGAGATTTTCTAAACTTCTTGTGTGTTGCGGAGGTTCTCACATGACACGTGTCACGTATCTGTACTACCATATATCTAGGATTCCATATGGATTCCCGTATAGGTTGCCACATATCTTCCTATATGGGTTCCCACATAGATTCCTATAGCATTTCGTTTCCCAATTTGGCCATTAATCTTCACATAGGAATTCATGTGAATTCCCATATAGATCCACATATGGGGCATAATTTCTCAAGTGTACCCACCTCGAAAATGAAAGTTGTCCGATCGGGCTTAAAATCAGCCCAATTGTAGTCCTATCAGAGAGTACTCCTCACACCGAAAATTAATTAATTTTGATAATTATTTATCAAAGTGGAGCGGTACGATTTTTGGTTTTTTAAGAAAGACCTTAATTTCAAACATTTGTTACTTTTTTCCTATTGCTTTAAAAAAAATTTCACTACAAATGTTTTTTATAGATTTTTTTACAAAATTTTGGGTGGTCCTAAAGATTTTCAAAACAAGTCAAAATTTGACCCCAATTTTTGAATATCAAAAATAAATTGGACTTTTATCAAATTTCGACACTTTTTTTTTCTTCAAAATAGTTTTAAAAGAAAGCTCAGATGTTTTCCTATAAGATCCTCAATTTTTAGAGTGGCAAATTTATTTGTCTTCGAGTAATAGAACGATACGTAAACAAAATGCCATGATAGAGCGGCTGGCGTGCGATCTCCCCTAGCGCGCTCACGCCGAGGATCTTTGTGCAACGCTTTAGTACCAGTTTTTTAAGTTAAGTAATATTATATGATAATATTATATGTCTTCCTGATCGATTTCTTGTCTACAGTTTCAACAGTTCTTTTCTTTGCAGAACTCTTTTGCGGATTCTGTTTTTCGTTATTCGAAAAGATGTCGTGTTTCTCAGAGGACGAAAACATTTTGAGTCGAGGTTTTCTACCTTGAATGGGAATGAAAGTGTAGTACTGTAATGTACCTAATATCGTAACAGCTTTCTCAAATCTGGCTTTCAGTAACTCGGTGGCTAAGGCATGATTTTCTTTGCTGCTGAAAAAAGAACTTCGGTTTCCTTACAGTTACTCTTTGCCCACTGAAACAAAACATGGGGAGTGAGTATGTGATGTTTCGGAGAACGTTGTAAGCTCGAACGTGCCGATTGTCTCTATATTCGCTCCTCTACTATCACATACACCCTTACCATGAGATGTACCATGGAAATGCCATTTAACTCGGATACCAAAATCTTCTACAAGGGCTCAGAGATTAGCAAAGCTACTCTTATTTTTAAAATGCTGCCCTGCACCATCAGGAAAATAGTGGATTTTCTTTGGCCTGAAATGTGTTTTCAAGTAATCTACTATTATCTCCTGATGCTCGTGAGCAGTCACCGTGTTATGAGCTAAGTCATCAGATATGATTGCGATACTTACATGCTTGAGCTCTCTATATTTTTTATAATAAATCGCCACAATGGATATTGCAGTTTCGTCCTTATTCCAGTGGAATGATTGAGCTGCATTCTGAATTAAGAACGCGTAATTTTCAGCGAAATCGAAGCAAATCAAAAACTCTCCAGGCTCCTTTGAAATAAAGGGATGAGTTTTTAATTTCAACAGCCTTTCACATAAATCATCATTTTTTAACATGTGAACCAGTTCCATCATCATATTTGATCGACACAAAGTCTTTCGCCCCTGGCATCATTCGACTTATGTCATCGCGTTCATAAAAGTTTTTCACTAGAGTTTTAGTTTCAGGAGTCAATGCTCTTCCTCTTTCTGGATTCGGAATGGTAAGAATTCCATGCTCTGAAACTAATTTTTTGAAATTTCTTGCTTTTCGCTCTGATGTATTGAGCACCTGCATCAGTTTTCTTCGTCCCAAGATTTTGGTGCAAGCGAGAAATATTCAAATTGTTCTTGTCTTTCTTTAGAGGCATTGCATTTTTCGATGATTTGACCAAGTACTTCAACACCAGCTTTATGATATTTTTTTTCACACTGCAGATTGGTGCCTAAGCCATCTAAATCTTTTTGGCTGTCATATAGCTACTCTTCATCATCGTCAGATATCATTTCATGATCCTCAGTATCTACCTTATCTCTACCGGAAGGTTCTGCAATATGACCAGAGTTCAAGGATGAGATTCCCGCTGAGTTGTTGAGTTGGTATCTACATGAACTGCAAATTTGAGCTGCCTCTGGTACTGCAGGGAATTTCAAACGGAAGTCGTTGGCAAAACCACGGAGTCAGAGATAAGTTGCTTTATGACTCACTTTTTGAAAAAAACAAGTTTTTTTAGAAACATAAAATATTACATAACTTTAAAAACTGGCACTAAAGCGTTGCACAAAGATCCTCGGCTTGAACGCACTAGGGGAAATCGCGCGCCAGCCGCTCTATCATGACATTTTGGTTACGTATCGTTCTATTACTCGAAGACAAATAAATTTGCCACTCTGAAAATTGGGGATCTTATAGGAAAAAATCTCAGCTTTCTTTTAAAACTATTTTGAAGAAACAAAAAGTGTCAAAATTTGAAAAAAAAGCCAAATTTATTTTTGATTTTCAAAAATTAGGGTCAAATTTAGACTTTTTTTGAAAATCGTTACGACCACCAAAAAGTTACAAAAGTTACAAATGTTTGAAAGTAAGGCCTTTCTTGAAAAACCAAAAATTGTACCCCCTATACTTTGATAAATAATGATAACAATTAGTTAATTTTTGGTGTGAGGAGTACTATCTAATAGTTCTACAATTGGGCCAATTTTTAGCCGATCGGACAACTTTCATTTTCGAGGTGGGTACACTTGAAAAATTATGCCCCATATGCAAAAATCGAAAATTTCAATATTAAGCTTAAAGATGCGAGATAAGTAAAACGCCTAAAGAAGACTTGTAGGATATTTTGTTTTATCCATCAAAAATAACAGTGCGAGATACTGAAGGATCTCTGTCAAATATCAAGGCGCGTAGCCCAAGTGTCACTATGAAAATGTGTACCATATATGGCTAATTAAAACCTATACATGGCCATTTAAAACTAGAAACTGGAGTTTCTTAACTGAAAACCCCCACATAGGGCTTTATTATAGGAACCCATATAGGGACCTATACAGAAATCCATATGGAATCCTATATCTCTGCGTGTGTGTGAAAACCTAGGAATTATTCCTACATCCCATCCGCATAGGAGTCTAATTTTTTTTTAATGAATCTGTTTTGTAAATATTACTTTTATATCAGACAATTTAAAAATAATAAGAAAAACTACTGCCCAAGAGTAGCTTTTATAGGAAACAGCAGCAGTTTCACTGCATAGGTTCCTATGCCATTTCGTGATGCAATTCATCAATACGATTTTATATAGGAATACATGTGGATTGTCATAAGGATTCCCATCTGGGTCCCCATAAACCTACCTAGGTTAAGCTCCATGTGGGAATTTCCAGTTGTAGAAACGTGACAGATGTCATGTCAGAACCTCCAAACATTAAACATCTGATAATCATTCGTTTGTTTGGCTTAGAGGAGATGGCTCTAATTTGATATAGGGCTCGTAGTGGAAAATAGTGACAGTTTCAAAATTTCATTAACTTCACAAAAAGTGTAAGACAGAAAAATAAAAAATGGGATATCCTGAGTTCATTCCATGTAAGTCTTAAATGTCTATTCATTATTTCATGAATGTAGTTTTTTCCAATAAATGTTGTATGTAGTAGTGAAGCATGGTCAGTAGAATAGTATTGCTCGGTAGATATGAAGATGCTTCTGTTTAGGGGTTATGCTTTTTAAATCTGAACATTTTGTACCGGGTGGTTCTAATTTGGTATACCATGGGTTCGGACCAGAAAATCACAGTTAGACATTATTCAGCTTCCTGAATTTTAAAAATAATGGGTTCATGTATTCATGCACGTTTGTGTTTGTATGTCTGTGCTTGTTTAGTGTTTTATCATGTGATATTATACTAAAAATGACGAGTATAGAGTGTACAGTAACGCTTACTATCCAATTTGTCTTTTTTGCAGATTTTAGAATGTCAAATACCAGATTCGATTATAATTTTTCATTTTCATATCGGAAACTTGCTTATTTTTCATATATTTCGATGTTTTTGCAGGTATACCAGATTAGAGCCACCATTTACCGATTTTCGAAAACCTCGTTATTTGGAAAATCTTGATTTAAAAAAGACTTGTTGATGATATGAAAAAATCAATCGAACCTTCTAAAAGGTTATTAAATAACCTGTCGAATGACCTATTGTTGGTCGAATTTCGGTTCATAGAGTCCCAACAATCCATCCAAAAGGAGTTGGTATATCAAATTCGAGCCTACTACCCTATATTTATCACGGGATCCTTAATAATACGACCCTGAATTTAGCTATACATATAGATTTGAAAATTGGGGAATTTACTTAAACAAAAGTAATAGTCCTATTGAAAATCCAAAAACACATCTGGAATCGTCTGAGCCATATCTCTAGGAAATTTTCGAATTACGCCAAAAAATAATTTTAAAACAATTAATTTGTTATAAACAATTGGGAACGCAATATAAACAAACGTATCAGTCCGAAAAAAATTTGAAGCATATCACTACATACTTCAATTAAGTACCCCCAGAAGATTTTTTATTCACCGCAAAAAAATAATTATTTAAACAAGTACAATGTTTATAACAATTTTTTACGTTTTTGATCCTTTAATTTACAATGATGTAAACTAACACTGAGTAAACACAGGCTAAATAAAGATACTACTATCGGCTACTGTAAACAACCAATAACAGTATGAAATTAATCAATTTAACATTATTTATATCCCCTCCACTTTCACTCAATACCACAAAACCATTTGAATATGAATTTCCATACTCCGACATATAGCTAGAACGAACCAATAGTCCCAGAAAAAATTTAAAGGTATAGTTGGATGCGTCTGGGTCATATCTCTAGGAAATTTTTGAATCATTAGGAAAAAATTATTATTTAAACAATTATATTGTTTTTAATTTTTTAATTTGTTTAAAAAAAAGTGAACAAGAATTCGTTGCAAATAACAACCAGATATCGTTCCTTGAATATTACAGACGACAGACAAATTTTCAAAAATTTATAAACTTCAATTTAAACATTATTCTTACCCCCTCATCTCCTAGAGATATGACCCAGACGCATCCACTGATACCTTTAGATTTTTTCTTGGACTATTGGTTCATTCCAGCTATATGTCCCGAGTATGGAAATACATATTCAAAGGATTTTTGGAGTGAGTGTGGAGGGGGTAAAAATAATGTTTAGATTGAAGTTTATAAACTTTTGATAATTTTTCTGTCTTCTGTAATATTCAAGGAACGATATCTGGTTGTTATTTGCAACAAATAATGGTTCAATTTTTTTAAAACAAATTTAAAAAATTATAAAAAATACAATTATTTAAATAATAATTTTGTCTTAATGATTCACAAATCTCCTAGATATATGATCCAGACGCATCCAACGATACCTTTAGATTTTTTCTGGGCCTATTGGTTCATTCCAGCTATATGTCCCGAGTATGGAAATACATATTCAAATGGTTTTGTGGTATTGAGTGAAAGTGGAGGGGATATAAATAATGCTAAATTGATTAATTTGATACTATTATTGGTTGTTTACAGTTGCCAATAGTAGTATCTTTATTTAGCGTGTGCTTACTCAGTGTATTTGTTGAAATAATTATTTTTTCGTACTGAATAAAAAATATCCTGTGGGTATTTAATTGAAGTATCTAGTGATATGCTTTGAATTATTTTCGGACTGATACGTTTGATTATATTGCGTTCCCAATTGTTTATAACAATTTAATTGTTTAAAAATTATTTTTTTGGCCTAATTCGAAAATCTCCTAGAGATATGGCTGAGAGAAATCCAGATGTGTTTTTGGATTTTCAATAGGACTATTACTTTTGTTTAAATAAATTCCCCTATTTTCAAATCTATATGTATAGCTAAATTCAGGGTAGTGATATTTTAGGCTCAACGTACTCAGCTTCTTTTAATTTAACCTTTTTAAGAAACCTGTCTTTTACACTTTTTGAAGAAATTTGAAATTGTACAACCAATTTCTTTCTGAATTTTCAACTTGTGATTAAAGTTTACTAGCAAAAGCGACACATAAGACAAATTCACCAAAAGTTTTTAACCCATACGAATTATTTGTGAAATTTTCAAAACCATAAAACCAATCGGAATTTTAAATTTACAAAATTAAATGTAATATTTGTACATGTAGAATTTATAAAACTAAAAATTTCAAAGCGTTTCAAGATCTTCGTTTTTAAGCCTTGTCAAACCTTTCGCTTTTATGATATAATGTCATAGGACACTGCGTGGAAAATACGTAGGATCTAACATCGTAAACTTATTCGGAAATAGGGCTCTTTTTTAAATAAAAAAAGAATTATGTACATCAATTTTTTTTTTCAAGTCCCGGCGTCGTAAACTACGTCTGAAACTATACGACAATACGACGTCATAATCCAAGTTGCAATCTTACATTGTACTCTTTCAAAATGAACCAGTGAAATCTCACTGATTTTCAACGAAATCTCACTGGCTTTAACAGTCAGAAATCTGTCCAATGTCACTGACAATTAGTGAGATTTTACTGGTTCACTTAGTGAAATTCCGTCATTGGTTTATTCAGTGAGCTTCACTGGATACTCACAAGGGGGGTTAGGTTGGTGTCCGACGCCGATTTTTTTGATACTTTGCAGGTGAAAAGAGGATCCCAGACTATAAAAACAAAAATTAAAATTTTAATTTTGATTGCTTATCACAATATTAGCGTGAGTTGTAAAAACACTCTCTAGACTATCATCATTAAGAAAATCTACCCCTAGAATGCTTCGCCATCTGACATATATGTAGTTTAAGATTTTGGAATTTGTTGCTGCAAACATCTTGTTTTGATATTAAATTCTATTAGGAATCATCAGTGTCATTCTAAATACCCCTAAATTACGTGTCATCCACCCCTGTAATATTATCAATGAATAAGAAATATGTTTATTAATATAACACTGCTGTAAGTAAAGGATTAAAATATTTCGTTAGGACAATCAATAATAATATAACTAATTTTTTGTTGACGATGTCACTTACTCTTATATTAATAAACCCTTGTTATGTAAAAACGATATGTGTAACGGTAAATGCATGTGTGTGCAATTTTTCAACGGAAATATGTACATGCCTGAACCTAAATAAAAATTCTTGAAACAGTTCTGTTATATGTATCGTCATTAAAATTGCCTGCTAAACAAAACATAAAAAGTTTTGTAGGGGTAGTTTTTACATAACAAGGGTTTATTAATAGAAAAACAAGTAACATCGTTAACGAAAAGTTAGTTATATTATTATTGATTGTCCAAACCAAATATTTTAATTCTTTACTTACCGAAATGTTATATTAATAAATATATTTCTTATTCATTGATAATATTATAGGGATGGATTACACGTAATTAAGAGGTTATTTAGAATAACACTGATGATTCCTAATAGAATTTAATATCAAAACGAGATGTTTGCAGCAACGAAGTCCAAAATCCTAAACTATATATATGTCGTATGGCGAAGCACTCTAGGGGTAGATCTTCTAAATGATGATACTCTAGAGGGTAAGTGTTTTTACAACTCACGCTAATATTGTAATACTGCATCAATTAGAAAAATTTTGCGTAAAAACAGTGACCAAAAAAGAATGTTGCCCATTAAAACACTAAAAGACTCTAAAATGTAGAAGGGGTGATTTCAACCCGTAAATGTAAACGTTTGCCGAAAATTTTTATTTTTTTCACAGTCTGTGATCCTCTTTTCTTCTGCAAAGTAACAAAAAAATCGGCGTCGAACACCAACTTAAACCCCCTTGTCAGTACCAGTAGTCATCCACGGTGAGCCACAACCAACTTTAACCGAAAAATCCTTAATTTTTTTTTATTCATAAATTAAAAAAATGAGAATAAATACTAGCAAATTACATATATAACTTGTATATTTCTTGCAGATTCATCATCGCTTCCTCACAATCGTCAAAAGCAAATGCATTATCCACCTGGGAGTTGACCATTACATGGTTTGCCACCCTGGCTAGCACATAATATGGCCCTGGCTGTGCAATACATCCTTATCCCGTCGTGAAACGCCCTGTCTATATATATTGAGGATTTGGTGTTTCAAAGTATCTGAAATATTCAGGAGATCTCGAGCCTCAACGTGTAGAAACTTTTTACCCGGACGCAGTTCACAAAGTTGTCGTGATTAAACTTAAAGATCATATCATGTTGGATAAGTGTGTACCGCATGCCTTCTCTGCTGAGCATTATCAAAGGCCAGTTACTGATTGGGCTCATGCCAAGGCGCAAGAGTGGATTCATATGCAGGTACCGTACCTACGACCCCTACTTGCACGAAATCTACGTGAATTGAATTTTTATAATCCTACCGGAGTCCTACCGGGCCACAGAGTTCTACCCATCAGGGCCAGATCGGGAATCCCGATCGGGGACAGATCGGTATTACGTACTAAATCGGGCGATTTCTGCACGGGAATATTCAAGTTTAATACCAATTCAATTTAAACTAAAATTTAGAAAATTTTAATTAAGATAAAGAACCATTTTTAATATATAGAAATATTTCACTGTTTATATTAAAAACTAAATAATTTGAAACTGAATTGTTTGAAATAGAGAGCTTTGAATCGTTAAAATTTCAAACAACTAAATTGAAACTATTGTTGTATTTATAAGTTTTTTAATTTATAAGTAAACTTCTTGAATTTCGATGTATAAATAACAATTAAATAATTATTACTTTTTTTAAATTAGAGTGAATTTAAGAGATATTTGGAAGTTTTTAAAATATTCCAACTTGATTTGAAACTTAAAAAGATTTCAAAAAACTTTTAACAAAATGTAAATTTTTGGAAATTACAAAATAAATTTGTGATGCCATTCAAGGATGTTGAAAGGTGTTAAGATAATAAAAACAATTACATGTACAACGGCCATACCATGCTGGAAGCACCAGTTTCCGTTAGATCACTGAAGTTAAGCAGTGTTGGGCGCGGTTATTACTTGGATGGGTGACCGTCAGATACTACTGCGTTGCTGTTGGCGGTCGTGGGTGTGGTGAGCACACACTTGTAGTTATTTACTACAAGAAACTATTCACCTAAAAAACACTACCCGAATCGGATAGTGTCACGCTTACCCCTAGAGGCTCGCCGAACGGGAAATAGCTTAATGATATACATACATACATACATACATGTGCCATGTCTTCAGAAAAGGTAACATATGGCCAGCCATTTCTAATCCGAATCAAACCAAATGATTTTACAGAGACATGAATTAAGACCCCATGATAAACATAAGCCAAACAAAAAAAGGATTATCAAATTTTTAATGTTAGGAAGGTTCTGACATGATACGTGTCACGTATCTACTGCGGTTTTTATAATATAGGATCCCATATGGATTCCAATGGTCAACTACTTCTAATCCGAATCAAACCAAACGTTTTTAAAGGGATATAGTTTAGGACGCCGCCATAAGCATGAGTCGAAAAATCTGCTTGCTTGGCGGGCAGTTTTATTCGTGTCGATTAAAAATCGCATTTTCTTCATGCTAGTATTGAGTCTGCTCATAATTCTTGGCCAGCCTTCGATTAACGAGGTATTAATGTAGAAATCTATTTTGATAATGATTGCATTTACAGGTTTCGGGGAACGTTTTTATTCAGTTCAAGGCTTTTTTTTAATAAAAAAAGCAAAGTTTACACTAAATTTTTGCTTTAAGTCACGGCGTCGTAAAGTACGTCTGAAACCACTACAAAACATCGTCGTATTCTACAACGGAAACAGCTTCGTATATTATTAAGTCGTTAACTATCCCAATTTCCGACGTAATTTACGACCTCGTTTCTGACGTAGTATCCTACGCAGTTGACGACATTGAAACTCCCAAAAGGCTACCCTTCAAATGATACTAATAAATTACATAACTTGTATCATTCTTGCAGGATTATCATCAGTTCCTCATAATCGACCAAAGCGAATGGATTCTCTACCCGGAACTGAAGAAAACAATGATTTATCACCCTTGCTTGCACATAATCTACGTGAAGTGCATATAACTGAACCCTCCGGAGTCATGATAACAAGGAATGGTGATTCTATTGGCAATGGCTATGCAATACATCCGTACCTCGTCCTAACGCGCCTTATCTTGATAGGTGACGGGCTGAACTATGGTGTTTCAACGTATCTTAACTACAGGAGAATTTACCAACCTCAATGGGTAGAAACACATTACCCGCACCCAGATTTACCATTTGTCGTGATTCTAATGAAAGATCCTCTCCTCTTGGATAACCCTGTCCCTCATTGGTTAATAAATTATCCAATTTCAATTCGTCCGTGGGCTTATCACGTTGCGGAAGAGTGGATTCGTACGGAGTTACCTAAGTTACATACTCTTCTCGCACAGCCTCTACATGAAATAGATCTTTATCATACAACCGCAGTCCAGATAATAATAGATGGTGTGCGTAGGGGCCCTGGGTATGCAATACATCCTTATATCGTAATAACGCACCCTCGCTTCATGAGGGGTAATTTTGGTGTGGCAATGCGTGACAGAACTACAGGAGAGCTAAGGCCTCACCGTATACAAATTCAATATACGAAAAATAATGATAAGGTTAGCGCAATTATACTTCTGGATCCTATCTTGTTAACACACGATGCATCTGGTGCTCTTTATATTGGGAGTTATTCTCACAAAGCTCTTGCTTGGGCTCATCGCGTGGCGGAATATTGGAAGCATGTGATGCTTTATAATCCAGAGAATAATTACCTTGCGAATTCAGTTTGAATTCGTTTGACACGTTATCAGTCGAAAGCAACGCATTAACGTTACCTGTGAGGTCAAAGCCGTTCATTTGAATCCGGAAACAGTGGACACTGTGTAAAAGTTTAAGAAAGTATACAACTAGGATGCCCGCAACATTTAATTTTTTAAATTCCCCTTATTTTTACCTCAATAATTCTTTATTTGCCCTTATTATCAATATCCAAAGACAAGATTCTTAATTTTGTACTATTTTTAACATAGGATCTTTAATAAACAAAATGAAACAATCTTAAAATCTATGTGTTCATTTCAACGAAAAAATAACCTATAAAGATGAATTTCCAAACAAAATAGTTTAAATTTGAACCAAAAACAGTTGAATTTTCAAACCCGAAAAATTAATTTTTCAACTAAAACAAAAATTCTCAACGAAAAACATAATATCTGATACTGAAAAAAAACAAAGAATTTTTAACAAAATAGTTAAATTTTTAATCAAAGGGCTGAAATTTCAGAAGCATAATTAGAATTTCAATAAAATAGTCCAATTGACTATTGACAACCATTTCCAGCGTGGTGGGTAAATCTTAACACGTGAAGGTAATTTTTGTTGCAGGTAAAGATTACTTTGAAATCGCTGTAAGGATTACATTTTGTTTATTTGTTGTTGTGTTGGTAGTAAATTAAAATACGTGGAGAGAATTCTTTCATTAGAATTTACCCGATTGGTTCGGTAAATGGTGGACCTTACTGCATTTAGGTAACGTTTACAGCTATTTTAGGATTTAACACAAAATAGAGCTATAAAAAATACAAAATCGTTGTGTGCTTTAATTGATATGAAGGTTGCATTATGTCCATACCAGTATATCATAAAATAATGAAAGTAATGTAAATTTTGATTAAATGAATGATATAAAGTTTACTTTCGTGTGATATTATTTATTTACGTCGAAGGATTAAAGCATTCAAAATATAACTCTTTTGAATCTCAAACTTTTGCCATCGAAGATTACTAAATTTTTAATTCTGAAGTTTTTAATGCAAACGCATAATAATTTAGACATAAAAAAAGGAAACCTTTTGACTTCTTTACACTAAACTATTTAAAACTAGATTCCATGTAACTGCACTGTTTTAAAATCTAAACTTTCCCAAATTGAACAGTTTACAATCTATCTCAATGAAAAAAAATTTTATTGTTCCAAAATAAATAAAAATATTAATAATATAAAATGTACTAGCCCTCAACTCAATAAAGAAGTTCCTCTTCTAATTCGGATGAAAATTAATACTAATATCTCTCCCGTTTCTTTTAAGGTAGTGTCTACACGTACCGAAAAAATCTTCCTACTTCTACCAAAATTTCAGTACGAATAGCCTCTTTTACCAAAAGAATGTAGCTATTCGTACCGAAAATTTCGTTACTTCTATCCGCAGCCTTCTTTTATAACTAGAATTGTAATGCTGAAAAGTTTTTTATACTTAAATTCTGTTAAGTTGACTTATTTAAATTTTAAATCTTTTCAGATCAATAATCGGTCCATTCCTATGTATGCATTTAAATTCTACACTTTCACATGCACATTGAAATTTGTTCATATAAAATAAGGGAAATTGTAAAAATGTAACTGAACATTAAATAAATTAAAATTCCAAACGTTCATAATTTTGTATTGGTAATTGTGCCTGGAATAATGCAATTGTCTATGCAAATGTAAATGAAACTAAAATGAAATAAATTTTTGAATCTTTATAATTTGTATTGTTTATTATTCTAATAAAAAAATTACTTTCGAAAAAAAGTAAGGCTGTATAATTTTAAAAAGAAACATAAAGAAATAAGCCAAAATACTAATTAAACTTTAATTTTTTCTTTAAATATAATGAACCCAGGATGAATTCATATTTCCAATTGTTTAAATTTTCAATCCCATTTACAACTATAAGGACGTCATATTCTTTGAAAATTTAACTGACGCAAACTTGTGTCGTTTGCCCAACAATTTAATTATTTTATTCTTTATTTTATTTTTCACGATTAAAACAAAAATTATGCATCCTATCAAAAAGTAATTATAACAGATTTGAAGATGTTCCTTATATACACAATACTTGTCCTCTCATCTTTTTTCGTATCTTGCGTAGTTTGACCCCAAAATGTAATTTTAGATTTTTCATTATTTTTTTGTGTGATCATAATTAGACTTTTTGATTTTTCAAGGAAATTAAAAAATCTGTTATGATAATATTGTACGTTGTTTATAAATCAACGCTAATTTGTTCTTCATCAAACAAAAATCATTACAATAAATTGTTCGTCTTTTTCTGCACTACGATAACCATGCACAGAATTTTCAAATTTGGAAAAATAGTGGTCTTCAAAATTTTGAAAATGCTCTAATTTTTTTAATTTTTATCCAACGTGGCTGGCTAATAAACGCGACCTTCAGTTTAGGACACATGGAAAGAATACCAAAGACCAATACAATCTGGCAATTCTTTAGAATGTTATCAAGCTAACAGACTAAAAATCTAGAAGCATACAGACGCACACTCTGACACATTCGCGAAAATGTAATTTTTGGGTTCAGAAGGTCTGGAAACTTAAACATTTGAGAAAAAAGGTGGAACGGGGTCAAATTTTACACTGATGAGAATGTAAAAAAGGATAATTTTCGAACAAACAGTTGCATTTTAATTAAGAAGATTAATTTTCCAAATAAAGATACTAATTTTAAAACAATAGTGGGATTTTAAACGAAAAAAGATTTCAGTTGAATTTTAGACAATACGATATAAATTTTAGAACCAAAATATGAATTTTCAACAAAAAAGTTAATTTTCTACCAAAATAGTTGAATTTTCAACCAAAAAAAAATTAATGAAACAGTGGAATTTCAACGACAATAACAAATTTCAACAATATTGTGGAATTTCTTACGACGTAGATTAATTGTTAACCAGAATCATACATTTTCAACGAAGAAGAATAATTTTCTACAAACAAAAACGAAGTTGTAACAAAATGGTTGAAAACTATTGATTGATTACTCTGGACTGCAAGTTAATAATTTGCAAGACATAAATTACTTCGAATTATCTAGATTACAAGTGGATTACTCGGGATTACCCTAGCTTAGTTTGATCTCACACAGCATTAGAATTGGATTACTCCAGATTGCACTGGATTACGCGGATTACACCGGAGTACCAGTTCACATGATCGAGCGGTCCAGCGGATTACCGGAGTTTGTTTCCTCCTCCAAGTATTCCTTTTTGTGTCAAAATGACCTCTGATGTGGTGAGGTCCCCCAAGGTGGTCTTTATAAATAAAATGTTTATTTTATTTCAATAATCGCAGATTCCAATTCCGAAAAATAAAATGAAAAGTTCCTATAGGTCAAAAAATTATTTTATATTTCTTGTAGGTATTCAGTTTATGGTAGTGAACAATAATATTAAATTAGATACTAAAAAAAGTTGTGCTCAAGTACTTTTTTAAAATTTTCAAGAAAAAATACATTTTGTTTTTAATTTAAACATGTGCCGGAAATTTCTTCGTTTTTAATCGAAAAAACTTGCCATTCATTTGCAAACATACAAAAAAAAATTCGTGGTGTGCAAGAACCAAAAATTTCTCAAAAAAGGCCCATTGTAATATACAGCATACTTGTTCTTTTATTATTATACCATTAAGCCGTTTCCCTTTCGGGGTAGGCGTGAATTGCTCGGTTGGAAAATAGTAGTATGTGGATGGGTATATAGGTATAGGGTAGATAGGTATTAGATTGATCTAGAGCGCTCGCGTTATTTATTTAAACAACACGTTCATTCCGCAACACTGCTCCGACCCAGGTTGCTGATCAATCTCTCTAGCGATCACCCCACGTGGAAAGCCTCACAAAATTGTTATGTGTGGTTCCCCACTTGGGCCCATTAGTATCCAAGGTCTTTGTTTCAGGCGTCATTCACTCTACTCACATTCTTTTTATAAACTATCTGTCGCCAAACTTTTCTGTCCTGGCATACTTCACTAGCTTCCTCCAGCTCCATGCGTTTTTTTATGCAAGTTCTTCTGATTTTATGGCTTCTTATGTCTCTTCGGATTAATGTTTCATTCACAGACTCTATCCAAGCTTTCGGCGGTCTACCTCTGGGCCTTGTGCCATCTACTTCACCTTTATACACCTGTTTGGTCAGTCGTTCATTTTTCATTCTTTCAAGATGTCCGAACCACCTTAACTGATTTCTTTCCCATATATTTACTAGTGTCTCCCCCGTACCACATTCTTT
>CAKNWW010348897.1:0-10780 GCA_932074435.1 Andricus kollari | reverse complement strand
ATCCCTCACCAGTGTATCTAGAATGATAAAAATATAAGTAAATAATTTGCATTATTATAAACAAATTGTATAAGCAAATATAAAAATCCATATGTACACATACATTATTCTTGCATAGAAAAGCAATAATTTGTTCATGATATATTTCGTCACTTTCTGAAACTATCATAACAAATGGAAGAAATATTTACCAAAGAAGATTCGAAATTTTTTTGAAATGAATAAATTGAAATTCAAAGCCTAAAGGACAAGGACTCCTTCTCATAAGCCAGACTTTATAGACATCAAATGTTGTCTTTGTTCATGGCAATAGCTTTCAGTGGTAAGGCGAACGGAATAGCTCTCAAGACATGCACCTTTCGGTTATTGCTTGGCTGCAGTTTTCGCTCGCTTAGGCGATTAAAAGTTTTAGGCCGACAAAAAAGGTACCAGATAATATGAAGTTGAATTCGAAAATAATTAAATTTGTAATTTTTATAATAGTAGTTTAGAAGTGAAAATATCAGAATCTGTGTATCTAAACGCTTATAACCATCTAAACTTTACTACAAAGAAATTAAAATTGTATTTTCCTAAAGGGTTTCCGAATCCGTAAGACATACGAAAAAGGGAAAACATTTTCGGAATTCATTCCAGATAAGTGTAATAGCGATAATATATGGAATAGGATTGATTTATTAATTATGCATATTGTATAGTAAATTACCAAAATTGTTCAATCGTTAATAAAGATTAGTGTTTATGAAAATTAAGATGATCCTTTTCTCAAGGGCATAGAGGCACTGAATAACTTTATCCCTGTTAAAGACATAAATTAATGTCTGACTGCGTCTCATGGGCCCAACTTTCCAATATATCCAAGAAGCCTTGAAAATGTGTTGATGATTCTCTGTCGTCAAGTTAACTGCGAGGAAGGTATCTGTTTACTGGCATAAATGATTACCAAGTGCAAATTTAATTTGCTTATATTTGCAGTACGGATAGTGTAACATCGGGTTTGGATTTCTGTTGAATATTCCTAGCGCCGAACGAAACAAACCGTTCAAGCGCGCAAGCAAATTCGCACAGACAGCGAGCAATACCAGCGAGTCGCGGCAAGGTCACGCGACGTGTTTTGTAAACAAAGGGTCCTACGAGGAAAATAAGTATATTTTCGCACACTTATACAATAAAATGTTCAATTAAAATTCTAATTAAAATTTTTGAATTAAATGGGAATTTTAAATTGAGAAACCACATCGGACAAAGAAATACAGAAAGCGATCACGATGATTTGGACTTGGAAGGTGCCGCTGCACTTCCAACCCGAAATATCAATTCAGATAAGACCACAACCAGACCAATTAGCGAAATTATGGTCCCAACTCCATCCAAAAACACGGACGCTATCCCAAAAACAATTAACAGGTCAATAGGTTGCGGTAGATGGTTCACGCGAAAAAACATAGAATCACCCGGTATGAACAATAGGACAAATCAAGACAGATCAACTCAAAGTAATCAACTTAACAGAACCTTTGACCCCACTGACAATACACTCTTTTGGGATCATAAAAATCGACCAAACCTAGACGGACCGTACTTCAAAAAGAAAATAAGCCCACAAATAAGCAACGAAACATTCCAATGCGAATTCATGAATAAAAAAAGAAATAGCTCATTTGAACATAGAAAGAAAATAATCAAACCAAATGTCGGGAAAAATATAAATGAATCTTATAACAGATATTCGGTACAATTTGATTTAAGAGAAAATTTACATGAGCATAATAATCCGAAAATTAAACAAATAATCAAATAATTCCAGATACTTATTTTTCTTTCGCCATGATACAAACACCGTTCCAAATTATGAGCAACTAGCCAATGAAATTTCCAAACAATAAAGAAGATAGTCCCGCGCATTTCTTGGAGGAATTAAAAAGATTCAAAACGAGTTACAAAATGAACGACCGTGACATTTCAGAAAATTTAGATACACTATTAATTGAAGACGCAAAAGACTGGTGCGAAATAAATAAAAATTCCTGGAGATGTTTATCTAATTTTTTCGAAGATTTTAAAAACGCGTATATCGACGAAATATTTTCTGAGGAAATTAGGCAAAAAATTAAATTTTGTAACCAAAAAAGAAATCAAGACGTCCATTCGTATTTAACGGAAATTAGAAAACTTTTCACTAAACTCTACCCTAGAAAACATTTGGAATGGGAATTACGTAGAACATATGAAAACCTTAGAATAGAATGCAAAATGTATATAAAAAGAAACGATTTTGGAGCTTTTGAACAATTAGAGCATTTGGGTAAGGAGGGAAACTGAGCTACCCAAGTCAAAAATTCTAGGGCAAGTTTATCAAATTACCGAACCAAAAATAGAGGACAGAATATAACAAAAACGCAATAACAGTAGTAAGAATAAAAATAATCCAGAAAATAAGAAAGATGATAAAACAGAAAATAATAATGGTCAAAGTAATAACAAAAGCGGATATCAAAACCAAAACTACCAGGGTAGAAAACAATACAAAAATCGATTCACATTTTCAACAGTTGGGCCTCCATTCCAACCTTTTCCAAATCAATATCCACAAAATTTCAGTCCTAGATCTCAACCAAAATACCCACCTAGATTCCAAAACAATAGATACAAATATCCATAATACCCCTGCCACAAAATGTTACCAATGTTTGATCAAATGTCTTTGGGTTAAAATAAAGGTCAAAGCAACCCAATGATTGAATTCCCCACAGAAAAATCCGAAAATAATCAGAAGATAGTAATAGTAAACAAAATTGTCAAAAATTAAACTACGTATTTATCACAAATAATGCATATAATAACCTAAGTCGTAAACCTAAACCTATCCTCTAAGCCGTAGTACTTTGGCCGGAGGATAGGTTCAGGCATTAATTACCACCGTACTCTTTTTTTTCTATTTTTATTTATTATACGATGTTTCACTCTACTTGCATCTCAGATGACACAATTGTGTGATTCAGTGATAACAAATTTTTATCTGAAATTAGGTCGCAAGAATTTCATTAACATAATTTTTTTTAATTAATGGTGTGGAGGTGTGTATTTTACATTAACTACATTATAAAACGACATGATTTTTCGTTTAGGACCAACTCTTGTCCAATCGATTTCGTCTCGCTCCAATCTGGTAATAATGTGGCTATTCATGTGTATTTTTACACGTTTCATATTACTATCAATGCGTTTATATATTCCACCAAGGACATTCCAATTCTCCAATATTGCTGAGGCGAAACCATCGAATGATGCTAATACAATCTGTTCTTCGGGTGGAATAGGTTCATAGAAACGATTTCCTGTGAAGATTTTAAGGCTTTGATTGGCAGGGAAAGTGTATCGTCGAAGTTTGAATATCTTGTGCAGATTTATATGGGAAATGAGCCGAATAAATGGAAGTTCCTCAAGTCCACATCCACGTCCATCAGGAGAAGGAAGCATCATAGGTGAAGATATAGAACTGGAAGGAGGAGGTGACCTGGCAGGAGGAGACCTGGACCTGGGACGAGGAGGAGACTCGGGAGGAGACTCAACAGGAGGATAATTCAGATCAATCATAGGTCTTTGATTTCTCTCAGAAGAAGGACTTAACTCTGTAACAAGAAAGGAGGGATTACTTTTTTTAGAATTGGAGGGTTAGACTGTGGAAAGGTCGACGATTTTTTTTTTATCAAATAAAAATATCTTAGGATGTAAGAGTTTTACGGTTGGATTCTCTGGTATTTTATAAATTGGAAAAGTGACTTTGAAATATGTGCAGGAAGAACTAGCATTTCGTTTGATTAAATACAGTCATAGATGTAATAGAATCTCATATTCGTTGAAATTATGGTAGGTGCAAAATACAGTTGTCAACTATTTTCTTACTTGCTCTTGCCAGGATAATAAGGCCTCAGTTGTTTGTATAAATTTAGTCGATCTTAGACTTAACTTAAGCTCAGCTTTCATAGTTAATTGATGGAGTAATATTTTATCCACTGCAAGATCAAATTTCATAATACAAGTATTTCAGTTAATGTTGCAGACGTGGAAGTTTTCTAATAAAATAGATTACGTTATGTCAACAATATTTCACATGCACACCGAAAAGAAGAGTTATTGTCATTTGAACAATTTGGAATAAAAAATAAATATACTGCGCATAAAAGCAGAATTTAAATTATAGATACTATATTTACCAATAGGATTAGGGCAAAGCGCCAAGAAGAAGCACAGTATGCGAATTAGAGTCCTCATTTTAAAAAGTAAAACAATCTACTTTTGAAGGATTTCGAGAAGAGTATAACGATTGCACATTGTTAAAAGTCTTTTAATTCATATAAGTATTGTCGAAATCTGATTTTTTGCTTATAAATTATGAAGATTTATGACAATTTGTAGAATTACGATGAAGAAGAATTAATTATTTCGCAGCAGAGATATCAGTATTTGTTGAAAAACATGATAAGATTAAATTCTTTCGCTCGTCATGTACAATTTAAATAATCGAATTTATAACATTTGTAAATATTCAGAGGCTATTCGAAGAATTTCAGAGATTTCCCAAGAATTTTCAACAAACAATTTCATTTTCAACGAAATTGTTAAATTTCTAGGCCGAGAAGACAAATTTTGAACAAAAATGTTGAATTTTTAAATTAGAAGTATAAAATTTTACTTACCAGCAAATAAGTAAATTTTTGAATAAACAGCATAAGGATTTGATTGAGTAGTAGAATTTTAAACTAATAAAGGTAAATTGGCACCAAAAAAATTAAATTCAACCAAAAAAGAATAATTTTCAACAGAATTGTTGAATCCTTAACCAAAACAAATTAGTTTTTAATTAAAGAGGTCTATTTTGTAACAAACAGGATGAATTTCCAGCCAAGTAGATAATTTTTTACACAAGAAAACGACTTTTAAACTAAATACATGAGAGTTCAACATTAAAAAAACTAAGTGATATTTCAGCAAAAAATATGATTTTCTTATCTTAGACGATTGATTTTCTATCAAGTGCATTTTCAACCTAATAGTTGGATTTTTGTCTAAAAAATTTGCAAACAAAAATGAAACTAATTTGCAACAAAATATTACAATTTTTAACTAAACGAGATGAATTCCGGTCCACAAAAATGTAATAGTAGAATTTTCAATAACAAATATACTTGTATTTTCTTGTTGGGCTGTAATAAACCATACATTTAATTCAAAAACCGGGGAACAATGGAAAGTGACTTGAATAAAGAATTGTAATGGAAGCAAATTAAATCGCTGAAACTTTAACCATTTCAAACCGAAAGTCTTAATAGTGCAACATTTTTAATGTATTTTTTTAATCTCTCGTAGATTTTCAGATTAAAAGGTGAAATCTTAAAAAGGTAACAATTTTTGGGTTTCAATCAGGGAAATGTGTATAAGTAAACAACCACCAAATTCAAGTTTTCCATCGGTGCTTTGTGAATCCACTTTGTCGGCCTGAGATGATTTTCGTCATTTTTAAATCTCAGACCAACTGCCAGCCGTTAATATCATAATTCAATTTCTAGAGTAGTGAATGAAGATTATGATATTCTTCTTTAAAAACGACAGAATCACCGACTGATACTGGGGCATATCTGTTGCCATTATGAAGCAAAACAGCTTTTAAACTTCTTGAAGAAAAATTTATAATTAGACGCCAGTCACTAGCTCCATACTTAGCGCACTTAAATTCATTTATTAGTCCTTCAACATCGTTACAATATACCAAATTCAATTCATTTGAAACAAATTTCCGAAATGAGCGATCTCAATTTCGGTAGAAGGATATACGAGTTCCAGGAGCTAGAACCCATTTTTCTTTCAACCTAGATGCTACTAGCTCGGAAAGTTCTTTCGATAGTCCTGCGTTTCGAGCAAAGTCACTCAGTTCGTCTGGAGTAAACACATTAGAATTCGTATTTTGATCATCCATTTTTTCCGATTCATCCATAAAACTGTGATTATGTTCGTCTCTTGATTCTTCAACTTGCATTTCAATATTGTCAGCATCCGTATCAAAAGAATCTTCATTAGTCAACATCTCAACTTCTCTTATATCATGATCAATGCTGATGAGGACAGGAGGAGTCACAGACTGAACAATTGCATAAGATATACGAGATATGTTTTTACGGGTGTACCCAGATGTATTAGTTAAGCAAAAATAGCAATCCGTGTTATGATCTGTCGGATTTCGCAAAATCATTGGTGAGGAAAGTATTTTTTTTTCTGATAGTAAAGTTACAATCTACATTTCATGCATGTAGGTTTCAGAGTCCACAAACTGTCCATTCCACTAGTATCTAAACTGAAGAAATTTCTGCAATTTTCTTTTAATTTATCTGTAAATGGCTTTCTTGCAATACTGATCACGTATTTCCCAGAAGCAACACAAAAGTTTTAAACAAGCGCATTGCACGGCGTCATTTCCATTCTTGTAGCAATAGACTCTACACTCAGAGAAATTTCCTCTAAACGATGAAGAAATACTTTTACGGTTAAAGTGAAATCGTTTGAGAATTAGTTATTCAAGAAATAGACCCTTTGACGGTTGAAGTGCGAATCGTTTAACCAAGAATCATTTCAAAGATAAGCGATTCTACTTCAATGTGTAGGAGGCGCAGTTTAACAGTTATAATGAGACGTACTTTTACCGTAAAATGATATTGACTTGAAATATATAATTGTCTTCTAAAGATAAAAAAGCGTGGCTTTATGATTTAGCCGACTTTATCGTTTAGAGGAAATTTCTCTGCGTGAACAGAGGCCAAGTTACCCACTAATGTAGAGCTGCGGTCGCATGATGACGACTATTGCGGGCCCGCTTGCTCACCCTGACCAAACGCCGATACTGGGAACTTCGCCAGGGACCCTTTACCAGCCGTCACCACGTGGAGATGCCCTGAGGGCCAACAGAAGATATATTCAGAAGACATAGTGCTTTCCCTGGCAACACACTTCCTCTTACTGCACGGGCGATTGCAGCAGAATTGTGCCAGAATTGCAGCAGTGTCTGCCCATTGGATGCGAATGTAAGTGCGAATGTTATTTCCTCTGTATCCGGCAACCATGACGAGATACTTGTTAGGGAATTTAGAATGTTCGATTTGTCATGCGCCAACCAGGCACTCAAAAATCCAACAAAACTGTGCATGGGTAAGATTTTGTGTCTGGGCTAGCTTCAGTCCTTTGACGAAAATTTGTTAGAGGGGATGGGTCAGCCTATTGGAAAAATTCAGGCTTGCAATCATACTTGTGAATAAAATGAAGATATAAGATAAAATGGCGTATACAACTTACCTAAAGAAATTTTAGGGGGAGGTAAACCTGGGAAACTTACAGTGTAGTTGACAGGCAGTCAGGGCCATGTTGGAGGAGAGTCACATGTCACAAAAGGAGAAGGGATCCGATAGCCAACTGCATCGAACGAAAGCGCATGTTCCCCCCTGACCTGCCTATGAGTTAGCAAAAAGGATGGGTAGCATACATTAATTTGAATAGACGCCACTTCGTGAAAAGAAATTTAACACAATCGATTAAAAGATTCCACAGATACTGGTTGAAATTACAAACTCAGACGGAAGCTACTGCGAGAGAATAACTGCCCGACAGGCGGCCAAGATGACATCAAGGAGTTCTCGGATAGCATCGACGACAGCAACCTAAGCTTCCCGGTAACCAAAATAGACCTTATCTCCGCTAATGGAAAACTGATGCTAATTCGAATTTACAATACATGACCAAACTATAATTGTAAATCCGTTGCGGTTTTCTAGACGAGGCTCGTCAGGAATATCTGTAAAGGTGGGCGGAATTGTTTATTTCAAATTCAATAATATTTTACTTTGAATGTAGGACGCCATGACGTCTAAAAGCGACATTTTGCTGCTGCTTTTGGAGTTCCCTACATAACTCCTTTTTATCACAATAATGTAATTTCCTAAACAATTTTTTTATTAAGTGTGGGATTATCCCCACTCACAGCGATGTCTCCGCAAAAAAAAATTTTGGCTTGAAAAGGGACCACACTGGGTTTGAAACGTTGCCTTTTTTAAAGAAAAAGTTTTCTTTTATTTTATTCACTGACCTTCTCTCCGGAAACTTGTTAATACATGAGATACCTATGCCTAGAACAACTAGTTTTTTCGTAAGTATAGAATGCTTTGCACACTTGTATCACAATTAACTATTTGACACGTAATAAAGTGCCTAGTAGTTCTAAACTAATGATTTTTTAAATTCTTTAACTTAATTAACGCTTATAGTTTTCTCACACAATCCGGTCAAACAATAGAAATTGAATCTATAGAAGGCGATGTACTGTTGCGTTATACAAAATTTGTGGAAGGCCCTAGAAGATTTATGTATTTGTGCCCAGCTTTTCTTGAAAGGATTACTTTGTGGCTCTAAAAAATAGTTTTCATCCAAGGTTAAATAAATATAAAACTTATCATACATAAGACTATGTGTTAATATCTAACTTGGTTTAAATCATTAAGATTGAAGTCTCGAGAACCATAACACGTTGATGTTTTATTGTAACTACCAGCTAGATAAAAAAATGTATCCGAAAATAGGTCGGAAGCATTTTATATTCAACTAATATTTTTTTTTAATCAATGCTGTAGAGGTTTGTGTTTTACATTAACTACATTATAAAACGACGTGATTTTTCGTTTGGGACCTACTCGTGTCCAATCGACTTCGTCTCGCTCCAATTTGGTAATATTGTGGCTATCCATGTCTACTTTTACACGTTTGACCTCACTATTAATGTTTTTATATATTCCAACAAGGACATTCCAATTTACTAATATTGCTGAGGCGAAACCATCGAATGATGATAATACAATTAGTTCTCTGGTTGGAATAGGTTCGTAGATCTTATTTGCTGTGTAGATTTTAAGTTTTTGATTGGCAGGAAAAGTGTATAGTCGAAGTTGGAATATTTTGTGCAGATTTATATGGGAAATAAGCCGAATAAATGGAAGTTCTTCAAGTCCACATCCACGTCCATCAGGAGAAGGAAGCATTGTAGGTGAAGCTGTAGAACTGGAAGGAGGAGGTGGCCTGGCAGGAGGAGACCTGGGTCTGGTACGAGGAGGAGACTCGGGAGGAGACTCTTGAGGAGGATACTTTAAGTCAATCATAGGTTTCTGATTTATTTCAGAAGAAGAAGGACGTCCATCACACGGCAGACCAGGAACATGGTAACCATCAGGCAAAACCTTGGTCTCTGAACTTAACTCTGTAAAAAGAAAGAGAGGATTACTTTTTTTAGGATTGGAGGGTTAGTCGGTGGAAAGGCCGATGATGGTATTTTTTCAAACAAAAATATCTTAGGACGTAACAATTTGACGGCTGGATTCTCTGGTATTTTATAAATTGGAAAAGTTACTTTTGAATATGTGCACGAAGACTTACATTTCGGTTGCTTAAACATAGTGGTAGATGTAATATAATCTCATATTCGTAGACATTATGGTAAGTGAAAGAAACATTTGTCAACTATTTTCTTGTTTGGTCTTACCAGGATAATAAGGCCTCAGTTTTTTGTATAAATTCAGTATATTTTAGACTTGAGTTAAGCTCCGCTTGCATAGTTAATTGATGGAGTAATATTTCACATACCGCAAGATCAAATTTTAATAATGCAAAAAATATTTCAAATGCACACCGAAAAGAAGAGTTACTGTCATTTGAACAATTTCGAATAGGAAATAAATATACTCTGCATAAAAGCAGAATTTAAATGATGTAAGATTGTTACGTTGTTTTTTAAAGGGGGTTTTATTACTTTCATTGGTCAAGTGTGACACATTATTTTCATTTCTCTTTATGAAGCCTCAATCAATGTATTTACCAACGTAAATTTTATACTCTATTTATTTTTCATATCGCTAAACCAATAAATCTTTTAATTTTAAAGACCTCTCAGATCTGTCTTTCTTAATTAGGATTTTCAGGTACTCACGACTGACCTGATATGAAACAGAAGTCATTTTGCAATTTAGTTTTGTTTAGTTTATTTTTTTTAAATATAATATCTAAGAGATGGCGAAAAGGAACTAGGTTTCCACACTGTCTCGGGACCCTCCGTAAGTAACAATATTAGGTAGCACCATCTAAGAGTAAAATGTGTCCTATTGAAAGACACTGATGTACCACCTATTCATGAAATGTTAACTTAGCTAATGTCTAAATAAGTTGATGGGTTTGAATGAGTTCACGATTTATATGTATTGCCACTTCCGCGATAACAAAAAGATATTGCTGAGGCATCCCTAGGATATTCCGGCAAGCTGATGAGATATCCCAAAACGAAGCCAAGGATATCTTGGATATTCTAAGGCAGGCCTGTCCAGATAGGGGAAATCGACTCAATCGCCACATGTTCGAGTTCAACCACCACTTACCTTTTCTCAGGTCCAGAGGCTTGGGAGTTGGTCGCTCTCGTGAAGGTGAATGAGTAGAGGTCGGTGGTGGTGTTAAAATCCCAGAGAGGTGGATATCCCAGAGATATCCAATTCTCCGTATCATGGGATATCCTTTTATTTTAAAAACAGGATTTTTCTGAATATCAGACGGTATATCCTTAGGATATCCCAATGTAGTGTGGAAAGTTTCTATAAATCATTTATGAAACTCAAAAGTGTTTCATACACATTTTCTGCACGATTGCCGCACTATATCGCTGATAAGCTTATATCGAATGTTCGCTGAAATTTAGTGGATG
>CAKNWW010348895.1:2790-19475 GCA_932074435.1 Andricus kollari | reverse complement strand
GGGAGGGTGTGAGGGGGGTTCTTGTCAAATCGATTCGAGCTTGTTTTGAGACAAGAAGTGTTGTTGTTTAGCCAATTCGAATTATTTTTACTCGGAAAGTAACAAATTTTTATTTTTATTTAATATATAAAGCCCGAAATAAATTCATACCTATTTTAATAACTCCTCGAGAAATCTGAAATTCCTTGCTGATAGAATGAGTAATTTTCTACTAATCTTTAGTGGCTTAAATTTCCTCCATTGTAATTGAATTATTATTGCACTAGTAATTAGTAAAATTAATCCAACCTGGATTTGGTGAGAACTAGTAAATATTGAATGATTCTAATTTTTATTTGTTCCAAATTTAACAATTTTAACTGAAAAGCATTCAACATCGAATAATTTGTTTTTATTTTAATAGTATATATTTATGAAGTTTATATACATATAATTAAAAAATTAGGTTAAACAACCACCGCAGGGTCTCACTGGGAGCAACTGCCATCTAAAAAATGGCACCGGCTACCAGGCTACCAGCAGGACCGCGGTAAATCACACTCATGGCTACGTCTCACAACCGTGAGATGGGTGGTCACAGGACACAACGAAATCACAACGACAGGCCGGCGAAACCCTCGTGTGTTTTGAGTACACGAAGCGACCCAAGGATGTCAGCTTTCTGCATCCATTTCGCAAGTGCCTTGGCATATTTTTGGCACGCGGGTATGGCTTTAAGGTTACGAACCAGTGATAGTTTCGCACCTCCGAGAGCACCTATCACAAGGACAATTACTTGTACCGAATATTTTGGGTACAGCTTTTGCAGCTCCCTTTTAAGGTCTTGATACCTCTCCTCCTTTTCTTTCTCCTTGGCAGTGATGTTATATTCGGACGGTGCCGAGAATTCGATCACGAATATGGTTCGTTTCTCGAAGTCTTGGAGAACAATGTCAGGCCTTGAGTGTGCAACGGAGACTGCTGTCCGAAAATCGTAGTTCCAGAAAATTTGGCACTTCTAGTTTTGGACAATTGACTCTATCTCCCTCGGAGCGTTCGGCAGGGCAGGGTCGCGGCCAACACCATAAGAGCGACAAAGATGATAATAAAGGACTCTTAGGGCCGCATTATGTCTGTAGATGTACATCGTTCCTGCGTGGGTGGGACACCCCGATAGTATGTGTTCCAGGTACTCAGCGTGTGCATGACACGCTCTGCACCTATCGCTGGGAACTTCTTGACATAAAATGCGGTGACGGTATGCTAAGGTGGAAATGACACCGTCCTGGCATGCGAGAATAAAACCCTCTGTACCTGAATTAAGCTCTGATGATCTGAGGAAAGCAAAAGTTTGCTCCTTCGACAAGGACTGTTTTTCTACATTTCTGTGAAAATTTCCGTGCATTAATGCTCCTTCACCAATCATCTCGAGGCTCCTGGCCATTTTTAGCAGAGGATCTCTGCCATTGGCTACGATATAAGCTGTACTTAGAACGATACGGTTATGAAGACACTGGAGATTCAGAATTCCCCGTCCGCCTTGACGGCGTGAAATGTATAATCGCGGAACTGACGAATTGATATGCAAGCTTTTATGCATATGCATGATCTTACGTGTGGTGACATCAAGGGCCTTAAGTTTGTTCTTCGTCCATTGAACTACCCCAAACGAGTAGAGTAGAACCGCGACGGCAAGCATGTTAGTCGCAGATATCTTGTTCAACGCTGACAGATTGGAAGACCAAATCTGTCGAAGAAGATGCTTGTATCTGCTTTGGAGAGACTCCTTTACTGATGTTACGTCCTGAATGCGGCTTTGAGGCACGCCCAGATATGTATAGGTCTCTCCAGTGTTAAGATGTCTGATAACACCTATATCCACAAGCTCAGGGTCCTCGGGAACGCCAACAATTTTCCCGTTCTTCAGATGAATTTTGGCACATTTATCCAATCCAAAGTCCATCCCAATCTCTCCTGTGTACTTCGCGACGATATTTATGGCAGTTTGAAGTTTGCCTTTACCAGAGGCATAGAGCTTCAGGTCATCCATATAAAATACATGAGTGACCTTATGCTCGCGCTGGTTAGTGTCGCCTCAGAGGTATCCAGAAGAATTTCGTATTGCGAGAGATAGAGGCAGAAGTGTGATGCAAAAAAGTAAAGGGCTCATGGTATCGCCCTGAAAGACGCCCCTCTGGAAGGTAACGTTGTTTGTTGTCACACGATAATTTCCTGATGAGATAGTAAATCTAGTTTTCCAAAGAGGCATTAATCTCTCTATGCATCTCACTACGTGTTGATGCATCTTCAAGCTTTCCAACAGAGAGATGATAAGTCTATGAGAGGTTGAATCGAAAGCTTTCCGGTAGTCAATCCAGGCCATTGACAGGACGCGCTGATGAGCTGCAGCATCTTTGCAGACACACCTGTCAATTAGCAGGTTCTCTCGACAGCCTGCTACACCTTTTTTGGAGCCACGTTGTTCGTACATCTCTCGCCACACAGGCTTAATTCGCCGAACAATCCTGTTGTTTAGGACAACTGTAAAGATCTTATACAGTGTGTTCAAACAAGTTATTAGCCTGTAATTCTCTGGGTGCGACAAGTTGCCTTTTTTCGGTAGGAGTATAGTGCGTCCTAACACCAGCCACTGCGGAATGGGCGTCTCTGACTTTACAAATGATTTAAATATATATATAAATATATTAGCAAATTATTAAGGTTCATACTTAATGATAGTTTAGTCGGGCCTTTTACGTATTTAAAATTGTGAACCTTCTTGATAGTAAAACAGAAATTTGCAAATAACTTTGAGTTTCATGTTTAAAGAAGAAATATAATACGAGCGCTTATGCCCCTATAGGGGACTCCATACCTACAAAATGGATATTTCTCTTGCGTATCAACTATTAAAAGTTCATCAATTCCTCCTTGTTTGTTATTCCAATTAGGTTCACCGGGCAGCCGACGTTCTGCCGAACATTCTGGTGTTTCCTCTAATCATAGCGAATCTTCTACGTCTAGAATTCGCCACCTACCTGAAGGTTCAGGCCGGCAACAGATAAACAAATTTTCTTCTCATTATCAGTAAACGTCCGCATGTACAGCATACCCAATTTAAAAAAACCTGTCCTGTATAGTCAGCCAAATCGATGACAGAACCTTACGGTTTTAGGAACACGGTATAAAGTCAAAAGACACAGTTCCTGCTTAAACTCTCTATTTCTCTTTAAAACGATTTTTTTACTATATCATGTAAATTTAAACACGTTTATAAGCTTAAATGAACTTATTTTGAGGCAAACGTAAGCTCAAGGTAGATTTTTATAAATTTATGCATGAAATATTTACTATCTGAGAAAGTGTAGCCTTGAAATTTTGGCAGAATTCATATTTCAATTCTAATCGTCTGCACTTCATATTCTTTGCATGTTCTGAAATGAATTTTTTGCAATATGAATTAACTAAAGTTTATTTAGACTTGAAGCTGTTAAAACTTATATGATATAGTAAAAGAATGGTTTTTCTTTCAGTAAAAAAAAAACAGATTTAGCAGAAAATGTGATTTTGAACGTAACCCAATTTTATCCACAAATTATAATGCATCTTAAAAATTCAAACCCGTTGCGCTAGTTCACGACACTAGCGCACCCTCGATTTCAGACCGCACATGCTGATGATGTTTTGCTGCCTTTGGCACTTGAGAAATGGCCACAGCTTGCAGAAACATTAAAGAGGGATTGGCCTGCTAACTTAGAAGTTTGTATCAAAATAATATATTTGAGATTTATCTAAATGTGAATTATAAACAAAAATCTATTTTAGTATTACTATTTCGTTCAAACTGCCATTAAGTGAAGGTCGAAAGAGCCGAATTTGCCGCACACAATTTATTGCCCAGCAGGAGATCATAATTCTGGTATTTTCGTTGCGATATCATCTGTAAGTATTTCTAGGTATATTAAAACAAGCAGTATTTTGATTGTTTTTTGTTTCTTTGTATGATTTAGTTCTAAGATGCATTTTTAGTTTGCAGTATATCAGGTGATACCTTTCGCCCAGGATGGCTTTGAAGAACTTTTGCACAAGGCTGTAATAGAGACTAAAATCATTAAATGGACTGAAGGTGTCAGGTTCCACGCCCTTACTTCTCGTTTAATTTCCACTCTTTACTCTATTCTTCATACTTTGAAACATACAAGGGGTTTAGAAATAGAGTGGAGCTTCACCGGAAACTCTTTCTTTAAGCCTTAAGAAGAATGTAATACTGTCGAAGTTCGGTAAGATGATTTTCAGTTTATGTAATTCTTAGCATGGTCGAATTTAAATTAGGCTAGACACCAAAAAACACATCGCAGATGTTGCCAGTACTTTTAGCGACACGGGAAACATATTTTTTTTTCTAATTCTGTATTGTTAATGGTGATCAGGATGAGCAGCTATCGGCATAACTTCGTGCATAAATGAAGAATAAACTCCTTAACACTAGAAATCCTCAAGCAAGATTTGAGAGAGATCCGTGGCTATTTTCGATTGGCCGTGGCTTACCGTAACACAACGGTTTCAAGAGGGCGCGTAAATGGGTTGATCACTTTGATAAGTATTATATGATAAAATCTGCCAGCCGTGCGGGCACATTCTCAGCGCGTGTGGCTCACTTAGCTGGCAAGTTTGAGCGCGCCTAGGGCGCGTATCTGTTGGTTCTCGCGCTTAGCGCTCGATCATATATTTACCTCGTGCTACGGGCGAAGCCTTTGCACTTCTCCCACATTTGTGCACAGACTTTCAAAAACTAAAGGTCAAAACCTCGACAACTGTAATTTGGTGATTATGAATTCTCTTTTGCTAAAACTCCTTTGGCATTAACGAACGCATTCTCATCACGTATGTCGTGTTTCGCACTCGAATTTGTCCAAAATGCCGACTTTTCTATATTATGTTCAGCACTATTATATCAAATGTATATTACATTCACTACTGTACGTCAGTCTGGGATTATTTATCCAGATATTGCAAAATGAAGAACAAATTTTCTTAGTTGATAATTTATTTGATGCTATTGTTTCTCTTTTGATTGACCTTCGGGCTTCATTGATCATCGCATGGCATTCTCCCAATGCCTCTTCTCGTTCAAGGTTCCTTTTCTGTTTATGAGTTTTGGGGGCTACCTTTGGCTTGAGTAGTGAGTCATGTTGTCGCTTGATGGTTCCTTGGTGGGGGACTGCCGGGCTCCCTGCTCAGAGAGAGTCAGTTAACATCAAGGGTAGGCTGGGTGACTGGTTTTCGGGGTTGCAACGATAATATATCAATTGTGCGTCTGCTAGAGAACTCAGGTTTCTGGGTCCTTAAATTCAAGACAGTGGCTCTTCAAGTGCCACTTAATTGTTTTAGTGATTTCCCGACTCGATCGTCTTCTAGTGTTGCAGGAAGTGACGAGTCGGATGACGTATCACCTCCGGTTAGGTCGGGATCGATCGTTCGGTGAACGATCGTGGTCGTAGCTTCCGGAGGCTGCATCTGTGCCAATTTTCACCAACAACCAAAACCTTTTTTTGGACATCATGGGAGTGCCTCATTGGATAGGATCGAGGACTCGTATCCTGAACTAAATCTGGTCTAAAACTAAGTCTGGTTCATTTTCGTTGACTATAACTTGACTGAACATGACTGCTTCGCTATCCCACGCCAGTCCGACAGTCTTGTTTCTATAATTAAAAAAAAAGTGCGCAAAAATCGTTGAATATAAATGTAATGGTTAAATTTTTCGTTAGAATTATTTCTTGTAAACAAGAATGAAACGCATTTTTAACTGATTAATTAATTATAATTAGTAATTAATTCATTGTTCATAATGAGTTCGCAAAATGGTCATCGAATGAGCGAGATCGAGTTCACAGCTAGTTTCCCCTGTTTTCAAGAAACTTCTTTTTTTCATTTTTGTATGGAAGCAACTCTACTATTATATTTTAATTTCAGAACTATTCTTTTTGGATAAAAACTGGATTCTTTCGCTGAAAATTTAAAAACTCGGTAAAGCAGTCATCCATTTTGGCTGAAAAATCAACTGCTTTTGATTTACAATGAAAATCTTTCTTGGTTGAAATATCAAATATTACATTTGTAGTTGACAATTCGTCTTTCTTGGTTGAAAATTATAGTACTTGATTGAAATTCGAACAACTTTATTAACATTTGATTTTTTTGGTGAATGATTCATTATTTTAGTTAAAGATTCATCTTTGATTGAAAATTTTTAATTATTTTGTTAAAAATTCACTTTTTTTAATAAAAAAATAATTTTTCAACTGAAAATTTAAATATTCTATGTTTCGTGAAAAGCTCATTTTTTTGTTTGATAATTTAACTTTTGGGCTAAAAATTCTTGTGTTTTGTTGAAAATTTGCCTTTTTAGGAATAAAATTAATCTTGTTAGTAGAAATTTCGTGTTTGGTTAATAATGCAACTGATGGGTTGAAAATTAATCTGTTCTGGTTACCGATGTAACTATTTTGTTAGAAATTCACCTTCTTCGTTGGAATTCAACTATTTTAGATATTTAATTAAAATCTTTTTTGCTTGTAATATCAACAAAAATATATTTTGTGTAAAATTTACCTTTTTTGTTGGAAATGCAAATATTGGATTCAAAATTAAACCATAAATAAAAGCATGATCTATTTCGTGAATGATCCCTGATTCTTTTTTTTCATATCTAAACACAATTATACTGTGTTTTCTTATCTAGAAAAATAATAATTTTCCTTTCTTAGTTCAAGAACAAAATGTTTGAAGGCTTTAAACTTTATCTGACCATTTATCCAGATTTGTATCTGTTATCTTACATAGCATCCGAACGTTTGTCTAGATTAGTGTGGTCTGTTACCTGAATATTTATGTCATATAATTATCGCAATAACATGTAAACTAAATGAACATTCAATGGAAAGTATAAAGATTTTGTCAGGGAGACACAAATTTGAAATTTGAAATTACTGAGTTTTAATAGTGTTCCTTTCAAATTTGTTCAGCGTGCCTGAGGAATGTTATTTGAAGGAAATTAGCCAATCAGACGTACCTCTGATTCATTCTTTGTGGGCTCTTCGTAACCAGGCAGATCCAGAAATTTCAATGAATCTTCTCAGGACAAGGTTGAGATTGAGTGGAGGACTTGGACTATATTCAAAGAAAAACAACGAACTCCTCAGCTGGCAAATGCAAGGAGAATTTGGTGAAGCCGCTGTTGGTGGGACAATCGAAAAAGCCAGAAGAAAAGGCTACGCATCTGTAGTGAGAAATGCACTTCATAAACAAAGAGGAGAAAATGGATTGGACTCATTTGGATTCGTAGTGAGAGGAAATTTGGCTGTAGAAGCAGGTTTGAAATCTTCGAATCATAAAGTTCGACATCCATACGTCCTTATACAAATGAAAAAATTAAGGAATCGGTTGTAAAATGGTAATTTTGAATAAAGAAAAATTAATTAAATATAATGCAATTCGTCAGGATTTATTCGTCATTACTTCTGAGCTTTATTGGCTTATTTAGACTTAAGCTTAAACGTCCTAAAATATAACGAGAATAATACTAATAATGCCAACAGGCGATAGACGGACATATTTTAATTAAATAACTAAATAATTCTTCCTTTATATTATTGGTCCATATTTTTAGCTGCTCCAAAACTCCCCATTACATCAAGTATTCAAAATATTCGAAAAATAATATGTTGTCGAAAATTGTTTTACCGTAATAGGAGTATAAGTTGAATAAAAGATATTTTTAATAATATACTGCATAATTTTAATTCCATTCTTCAAGACTGATTCTGCTTCCTTATTTTTTGTAGACCAAACAGTACTCGAGATAATGGCAAAAAACGGGAAAACCGCCTAAAAAATAAAGGTTTTAGAAGCAGTTTTGAATCAGGATAATTATTCAGCTTTTTTTAATCAAACACAAATGATTTTAGTCGTAATAATTATTACTACATTTTTTGTAAGTTATTTCAACTTATAACTATCTTCTATTTGGAGAGTTTTTTTCTCAAGTCATCAGTTTTTCTTTGAGTTTTTAGTTCTAAAAAACTATTAAGGAGCATCAACAAGGATCATTTTTTAAATGGTATTGTATTTTTTTCAAAGTGAATTATTTTTACTCTCTTGCCAATGTATTAAAAATATTGAATTAAACAAAAGAGCTATCTTACAGTAGAGCTAAAAACAAACAAAAAATGGAATAACTAGGAGTAGGTGTGAGGACAAGGTCTGTAAACAAATTGCAAAAATTTTGTTTTGAATTACAACACGAAGTTCATTTCAAAGCGTAAAAGAGAAATTTGATATTGAATATATTTTACTGCATTCAGGAAATTGCTTTCGGTACTCTGTTACTTCATGTAATAAATATTGTTTAGAACTTTTGTCTCTAGTCGATATCCTTTGTGAAAATCTTATTAATGGATGAGGCTGACAGATATTACTGTCAAGTCGAAATTAATCATTATTGTTTCATTGAATATTCATTTGAATCAGTAGTATCTGCTTTTGGACGAGCGCAAAAGCGCCTACTTTTGATTCAATAGCATCTTTTTCTCACAGTGTACATATACTCAATCAATGTTCACATACACTTTACCACTTATTTTTTATTCTATTGCACACTCACACACAAAAAGTAGGTTGCCCGACGGACAAGAGTATTCGCATCCTATGGATTTTGGGTCACTGAATCCGAACCCAAGGTCAGACTTTCGCCATTACCCTCAGGTTTTTTTATAACCTCAAAAAACTTTTTTTTTTTTGGCTATTTTGCATTAAATAACAGGTAATAAAAAACCCGTGTTTCTTTCAATTTCGACCACAAATTCGGATTCAGCGGCAAAAAAATACATAGAAATGGTCTCAGTTGGTTCGCTGGGCCCACTGCTTTGCGGTGGGGGAGGGGCTGCACAGAGAACAATACCGTGAAACCTTGTCGAAAAAAATTTGATGTTTCGCCGAACCATGGTAGTGACATCTTATGGGTTTCGTGTCATTTTCGAACAATACAAGCTTGTTCGGAAATTCTGACAGAGAATAAACATTTAGCGGTTCGAAGTACATAGAAATTGTCTACTGCTACAACGCCGACAAGGAGCACCGAGGCCTAGAAGAGAGGCAGGGGCTCAGAGGAAACCCCACCATGGGGGAAGGGGGGGTAGCTAAGCCTATGAAGAGGCACAAGCTAGCCTCCTGACGGTGGTGGTGGTGAACACGAGCTACCCAGACTAACTGCTCCCTGCCGAGCAGTTTGAGCTCTTCAGGGAGGCCACCTTGAGGGTGCTCGAAAGAGTTTCCCCTGATCAGTGGCGAAAATTCGAGACTTCCTTCTGTAGGGGAGGAGGCTTCGTATTTGTCGCAGCCAACTCAGCAGCTAAAGCTTGGCTACATAATACAGTGGCCGAGACAAGGCCCTGGGAACGTACAGACCTAAAAGTATGTGGGGTTGAGTTGCTCCAAAAGATGGTGTAGGCTACAGCGTGCTTCCCACGTAAGCTGAAAGACCCGTCTGCGGTCCTTCGGCGATTGGAGGGATTCAACCTTGCACTAAGGACAGCGTCCTATCGAATCTCCAGGCAGGATTAGCCTCAGAAAAAAGATACAACGGAAGGTACCAAGCAGGTTCTAGTTGTTAAAATTCCTGAGTCCCAGACGAGGGATCTTGCGGTCCTCATCAACAGGCCCTTCTACCACCTTGGACAGGTCAACTTTAGTGTTGCCGGCCAGGGACAGGAGGAGCCCGTCGGGACACAGGAAGACCAAGAGCAGACCTAAATGACTGCTCCTGGCCAAAACATTACCCAAATTAACTTGCATCACAGCAAAGACGTATCTGCGGTTCTACAGAGAAGCATGGCCTTGGTTAGTTGGACATACCATAATGGGATTAGGGGGGCTGGTTTTTGTTACAGGGACCCCAAGGCGTTCAAACCAATGGCCTGCATATTGTAGAAGGGAGCCAAAGTTGTCCCGCTGCTAAAGCTATGTTCGAGATACCTGATGGTGGTAGCCACAGATCTAAAAGCAATAAAGAAACTGGTCACGGGATCGGCCTACTTTTCACATGACAACGATACCAACCCACTAGTGGGTTGATATATTGCTTGGGTACGATGCTAATTCCGACCATACTCTGTGGGGCAGCACGGACATCAACTCAAGAGGAAATGATCTACTGGAATACCTAATCACTACTGATTTAGATATTCGTAACGCCTTGGGTTCCCTGTAACAAAAATCAGCCCTCCCACCCCTAATCCCCTTATAGTATGCTGAAATAACCAAGGTCATGCCTCTCTGTACAACCGCAGAGACGCCTTTGCTATGATGCAAGTTAATTTGGGTAATGTTTAGGCCAAGAGCAATCATTTTAGGTCTGCTTCCGGTATTCCTGTGTCCCGACAAGCTCCTTCTATTCCTGGCCGGCAACCCTAAAGTTGACATGTCCAAGGTGGTGGTAGAAGGGCCTGTTGATGAGGACCGCAAGAGCCCTCGTCTGGGATTCAGGAACTTTACAACTAGAAACTGCTTGGTACTTTCCGCTGTGTCTTCTTCCTGAGGCCGATCGTGCTTGGCGATTCGCCAGGACGCTGTCCTTAGTGAAAGGTTGAATCCCTCCAATCGCCGAAGGACTACAGACGGGTCTTCCAGCTTAACTGGGAACCACTTTGTAGAACAGGGCCTTATCTCGGCCACTGTATTATTTATCCAAGCTTTAGCCGCTGTGTTGGCTGCGACAAATACTAAGACCCCTCTCCTACAGAAGGAAGTCTTTATTTTCGGCCATTGATCTGGGGACACTCTTTCCTGCACCCTCAATGTGGCCTCCCTGGAGAGCTAAAACTGCTCCGCAGTGAGCAGTGAGTCTGGGTAGCTCGTATCCACCACCACTGTCAGGGGGCTAGCTTGTGCCTCTTCATAGGCTTAGCCGACCACCCCCCCCCCCACGGTGGGGTTCCTTTTGAGACCCTCCTTCTCTTCTAGACCTCGGTGCTGGTTGTCGGCGTTGTGGAAATAGACCATTTCCATGTACTTCGAATCGCTAAATGTTTATTCTCTGCCGCAAAGTATTGGGCCCAGCGGACCAACTAAGACCATTTCTATGAATTTTTCGCCGCTGAATCCGAATTTGTGGTTGAAATTGAAAAAACACGGGTTTTTTTGTTTATTCTTTTATGAAAAAATAGCCCAAAAACTATGGTTTTTGAGGTTAGAAAAAAACCTGAGGGTAATGGCGGAATTCTGACCTTGGATTCGGATTCAGCGACCCAAAATCCTTAGGATGTAATTACTCTTGTCCGTCGCACAACCTACTTTTTTTGTGGGCTGTGTTATTATTTATTCATAGATCAAATTCATTCTAATTTTTTATTTTTATTTTAAAGCAGTAACTTGTGAAGACCTTATGTTGTTCGAGGTGACATAGTTGATTTGAAAGTATCACAATACTGCCTTTTATTATTTTTTCAATGTAAAACCGAGTAAAAATATTTCGACTTCAGTTGTACTTGAGTGGACTCACGTTTAAGCTTAAAATTCTCGAGGAAGAGGGGGTGAGGTGGGTACGGGTCAAATCGATTCGAACTTGTCTGAAGACAAGAATTTTTGTTGTAAGTCTTGATAAATATATCGAGTTTCCCTTAAAGAAAACTGTATTATCAATTAATGGTTGAGGCTTTTAGGGAATACAGATTAGGCTTTAACATTTTCCAGGGTCAAAAATTACACTCGTGCATAAATTTTTTTATTAATTATACTCTGACTTCTATAAACTGAGGACCTCTTCAGCAGGGCCTGTCATTTCAAGGAAACGGCTAGATTCGTTGGAACCAAACAGTTGACATCTGCTAAGCATTAAAATTCTACAACTGATAAAACTTTTAATTTGGTAATACATGATTTTCAAACATAAAATCGGAAGCTGTCGGTCTCAACAACTACAGGCATGTTAGAGTTCACATGTTAGGCCATATATCAAGTTATAAACGTGAGATTGGGTCGCACGAAGTCTCCAATTAAAGGTAATAAAATTTCCAACAACTGCTTTATATATTGTTTTCCAATCTGTTAAGTAGTTTAGGTGTTATGTGCCAAAATATATGAGAAAGCACTTCATTGAAGGTACCAAAATTATAATTTTACTCTGTTTTTCAATTTTTTTCATTTTTTTTATAGAAAATATTTATTTAATTTATTTTTGTCGTTTTTAATTATGAATTTCAATATTGCATGACTAGATTAGATATAATGCTGGTCCCTGATTTGTCTTCTGTTCTTCGCAGATTCCGTTTCTCTGATAAGGAACGGAATATAATCTCCCAACATTCTTGTATCCCAATATTCTTGGTAGCCCTGCTCAATGGCTTTCATTTCTTGGTGAAACCTTTGACCGTGCTAGTCACTTACGTCACCGAGATTTTCCGAGGAAAAATCCAGGTGGGAATGCAAAAAATTAATTTTGAGCGACATATTTACACCTGTTGAAATTAAAATTAAATGTATACATTTTTTCATTTTGTAAAGCAGTGTAATGAAGAAGTACATGTATTAAATAATGGAACATTATGCAACAAGGAGCAAAAGTGGAAGATTTTTCATGCGGGTGAGTTTACTGCCCGAACGAGAATATTGTAGTAGGGGGTGCGTTTACTGCCCGAGCGAAGCGGGGGCAGTAAGCACCCGAGGGAAAAATATTCTCGTAAGGGCAGTATAATCACCAAAGGGGAAAATATACTTTTGCCTCGTGTTGCATATAGTATTTTATTCCACTCTCGACTTCTGCCCTGCTAATTTTACTTTCGCACCGCAAAAATACTTTTTGGGAAAAATATGCTACTTTCGCCCCGCTTATCAGGGGCAAAAAGTGGGTTTTTCAGTCGGGTGTGAAATGAAATGAGAATATATATTTCATACCCATTTTCGCATAATTCTTCAGCAAATCTTTAACAATTTTCTTGTAATTCGGGCTTTTCTTGTTTTTAAGAAAATTGGAAACAATCAATTGGAATGATCTCCAGGCTGCAACCTCATTAGGTGTCAATAATGAGGGCAAATTGTCATCTTTGAGCACCTTTCTTATCTGTGGATCGTCAAAGATTCTTTCTTTGATTTTTGCAATAGAAAGTCTTGGGAAAATCGATCTTAAATGGTCGAGCGCTGGGCTTTCTTTGTCTAACGCTTTGACGAAGTTTTTGAAAAGTCCAAGTTTTATGTGTAATGGTGGAAGGATGATATTTTTTTTTCTTCACCCACACTTGTATCGATACTTTTTTAGAATCGGAATCGAGAATTGAAAGTATCTAGTATTCTATACTCGATGCTCAAAAAATAGTATCGGTATCGCCTATCCCTTTGTACACTCGGTGCAGCGCGTGCACTGACGAGAGGCGAACCATCTTTGAATTTTGGTATCAATACCTTGTTTTTTTTGTGAAATTTCGATGTATATATAAAAATAAGAAACTGGACATAATTTGAATCTCTCTATTTTTGCATGGCGATAGAGTGAATTTTCGACTTTTATTTTGGCGCAAAAAATGGAATTTTCTCATATATTTTGAGACATACCACCTAAACTACTCAACAGATCGGCAAACAATATGAAGGGCGATTATCGTGAATTTTATTACCTTTAATTTGAGACCTTGTGCGACCCAATTTGACATTTACAACTAGACATATAGCCTAAAATGTAAAGCCACCGCCGAGAAAAATTTCAAAAATTTTTTAAAAGTCATATCTCGTAAACCTATCCTTAAAAAAAAATTTTAATGTGATTTTCGAGCTTAGCAAGCGAAAATACATAGGAAAAAAATAGTTGCATTAAATGTACATTTTGGCTATAAACTAGTGTTTTCTACCAGAATCTTGTGAACTGTTACGGATAGGAAGAAATTGACAAAATTTTTGGATTCGCTACCAAAAGAACATAATTAATGTAGGTAAACAAAAATTATTAAAACATAAAAAATAAATACCATGAATATAAATAATATAGATATTCTGAAAAAATTAAGGCGGATTAGTGATGACCATCGGAGATCTTGGGTGCCTTTCCTTTCTCTGTTCTGGTTACCGATGGAATTATTTTGTTAGAAATTTACCTTCTTCGTTTGAATTCAACTATTTTAAATTTTAAATTAAAATCTTTTTTGCTTGTAATTTTTTCATAATTATCTGTACTGCGTTGTCATTTAATTTAAAGTATATTCTTTTTTTTGTAATTTTTACGCAGTCTTTAACATAAATTTTTAGCTTTCTTAAGTTTTGAAGAAATTATTTGTAATTAGAGTAACAAAACTTGCGTAAAAGAAAGAACTATAAAGTAAATAAGAAAAAAGAATCTTCAGTTCGGAAAAGGCACTTTTGATTATTTTCCTCTGTTTAGTTTATAGCTGCATGTAGTTTTTTTTTAGAAGAACGCTTAATCTATGATACAGTTGGGCAAAAATTTTTTAATAATATTATTGTTATTATTATTAAACTTTTTAGCGCATATATTTATAATTTACCGAAAGCGAAATATAAATAAAAATATTATATTATATGAAATCTTGTATTATTTATAATATAAAAATAAAATAATAATACATGATTACAAATATTATATTATAACAATACTATGTAATATTACAGGAATCATTTTGCGGAAAGAGGCCAAGTCTATAATGCATAGATTATCCGTCAACATCTGGATAGTTTGGATTAGAAATTGAAAGTTTTGTGTACATGGAACCAGACACTCACTTAGAACATTTTATTTTTTGCGCTTTTTTTTAACACATTTTTAACATTGAAAATTCATGAATCATTTTTGTCTTTGGACCCTCCAAATTTAAAATACAAACATTAGGGTGACAATGAAAACAACTTTTTGTTTTACTGCTCCTTCCCCCTTATTCGAGGTTATTTTTCATAAAAAGTCGTCTTTTTTAAACAATTTTTCAAGTGTGCCAACAGGTATTTTAAATTTAAGCCTTACTATTATTCTATGTAGAAATAACTTTAAAACCATTTTGACTGTAATATTTAGAGTAGCAATTAGCACTTATTTCATTTAGACTTTATTATTTTTCTAAAATCTCAACACAAAAAATCGACGGTCTGCTCAAAAGTAAATTCGAAAGTCTATCTCCAAATTTCAAATCGGGCGGAACTTCTGCTCAAAAGTACATTGGAAATTTAATTCATCTACAAACTTCAAATCGGGCAAAAGCTCTGCTTAAAAGTTCAAGTCAATCTTCAAAATTCAAATCGGACGAGACCTCTGCCCTAGAGCACATTCTCAAGTAAATATTAAAATACCAGATAGACTCCGGTTATTTGGAAACCATTTCTAAGTAGTCGACATACAAATTGAAAAATAAAAGTGAAATCAGTGTTGTGCTTCGGAAATTTCAAGCGTACGGAAGCCGATTGTAAATTTCAAATTCCTTTAAATAAGTGAAACTAAACCCGCAAGATCCTTTGACAAATCCATGTTCAACCATTATTACCCTGAGTACCAGCAGGAGACCTGAGCCTACCTGCCCACTAATACACTCCTTTGGCAAATCTTCGTGGTCAAATCATCGCAACGTTGAATCACCAGAAGGACAATCAACGCTACCTGTATTAAACCAATAACCACCTGGACTAATACCAATATCTTTCCATTGAACTAGAAGAGGACTCAACCAATTAAAAAAACCAGTTTCTCAAGGAACCTTCAAATTATCTGTGAATCCCCAAAATAGTTACTCGCCCAGTTTTAAAAGTGAAGAATTGGAATATACATTAGGGTCAGTTTTGATCAATGAGTTATTACCTCATAATACTTAAATTTCTTTTAAAATTCGTCTTTAAGGTGTCAGTCTGTTTCTTTTACCGTCGCTGTACGAGTTTAGAAAATCCGTATTTTGTCCACGTCAGTCGAGTTGGGGTGTTAGACTTAATCCGCTACTGGAATCAATCTGTAAAATTTGTCTTTAGTCTACTAGTTAAATCTGCTTATTTGTTTAAGGTCCAGTCAGTGAAATTATTGAGAGTAATCATTGTTGTGCACAATATTAGGAATATGTGTCTAGTGTAAATTGGTGTTGTGAATTGAAATTTAACCAAATAAAATCCCGAATCTATTTGGCTCCCTGGAGTTAAAACCCCGGATTCATCTGGCGTTCAATTGATGAAATCTCAGTCATCATCCGCTACCTTGAAGACCCTCCTCCGTTGCCGGGAGAAATCTGGTCGACTCATCTCTTTACTAAAAGGGGTCATCTGCATAATCACCCTTCACTATAACTCACACGATAAGCCATTTATAGATCTTTTGCCCTCTCTTCAAGAGAACTTGAAGGTCACCAAAATATTTCACAACAAAATCCTGTATATACTACGATAATAATCAGAGCGGGTAACGATCTATTTTTAATTCACTGTTTAATTTTCTTTCCTTTCGCCTAAAATCTTTTTAAAATCTTGCCTTTTTCCTTAAAAGCTGCCATGTCCTGGGAGAACCAAATACGCGGAAATCTGACCAGTCACTACGGGACTTATTAATTCAATTCCACCAATTTTAATTACCAAAAATAAATCAACTCAAATTAAGTAATTAATAAAATCATTACAATTTATTTGATCACCCTCTCTCTCTCTCTCTCTCTCTCTCTCTCTCTCTCTCTCTCTCTCTC
>CAKNWW010348894.1:0-13833 GCA_932074435.1 Andricus kollari | reverse complement strand
TGAAGCCTCTTAATATTTTTGAGGTTTCAATTTCAATCTGAAACAACATATATATACATATAAACATTGGACAGATCATGTTACATTTTAATGAAGACTAAATTTTAACCACAATGTGATAAACTAAAAATTTTACTCCAAAATGACCATAGTGCAAACAATAGAATTGAAATGTTTTATGGATTTATCAACATCACTACAGGTAAAATAAATAAAAAAATGTTTTTAAATATAAGTAAACCTTTTAACTACCAATCAAACAAAATGAAAAACGTATTTTAAATTAAAATTTATAATTGTAATAATTTTTGACTTAGGTGATAATTACCTTTGAAGAAGACCTGCAATAAGGTTGAAACGTACGTCGGTATTAGATGACAAATAAATTATGATTCTTCAACATCTGAATCCTTTTTTGTCTTTGTATGTGACCGTATGACCAAAGTAATGTATTCATAATGAATAACTATGTTATTCTCGATGTAATATTAAAAAAAATTACATGACACTATTTTCCTATTATTTTTAAGAATTTATGCTATTTACACTATTTTGAATTTCCCAAATGAGTCCAAAGCCTGCGCCTTCTTTTCTTACTATTCTTTATCTTCAAAACATATTTCTCATCGCGGGATCAAGTTTTATAATATTTACTATCAATTGCCACCAGGACTCTTATATCGACTATTCCCAGTTTTCTGTATTCTCGCATTTGCACTTAACGTCTGGATATAACTTTTTTTTTTGTATCTTTTCTCGCTTGCTCTTTTTACTTTCCTTCAGACGAGCTTTTAGGAGACTAGACCTGTGCAACAAGTTTGCCATTGTTCTACGACATAAACTGTGAACGGAAAATCTTTCGACCAATTGCAGTCGCGTTGAGAACTTGAATTGTGAAAAGCCACTAGATTCAGGCTCCTCTCATTCCCCCAGGGGGAAAAAATATTGTCCCTGAGTAATAAGGAAGGAGGAGATAGGATACATAAAAGCAGCTGGAAAAATACACGCCTGTCTGTTTCAACAGAACACCCTCGGATTCGTAATATTCTTTTACCTCTACTCTTTCAATATGTGAATGTTAAATCGTATATATGTAGCATTATCAGAGAATTTATAAATCAAGTACGCATTCTAATTTTCATTATACATTATATTAAAAAATCAGTTCAAATTATAATATTTACTTTTTACATCTTATTAAGCGCAAAGCATTCAAAAGCCAACTTCTAAAGTTGATATCTTCTTGAATACTTTCTCATATGCTATTAGGGACTATTTACAATCAGTGAAAATTGTTTGAAGTAAAAAAAACTCCATCAATTTTTCAGTCGAATAATATAAGTTAACGTTTTTTTACTAAATCTCTAGTGGAAAATTACTTCCTGATTTATGAATACGGTGCTGTTTAGCATGAAAAAAAAACATAATGATCAGATGTCACCTGCAGAGCTTTTGAAGACCGCAAAGAGAATAAATTCTTAATATCTCAGACACGCTGCTGCAGTTTGCCCTACTTTTCGAACAATATGATTGGTTGAAAACTACGGAAAACTATACACTCACACAATTTAAGAAACCAATACAACTTCACTGTGTTTTCGCTCTCTGATTTTAAATCAGTGAAGATATTGACTTATTTGATTCATAGGCACATTTTTATAATTATTTGAATCAGTGATATAGCACTGCGAATTATTCACAATTCTAACAGATTTGATTCAGTGAGACTGAAGAGCTTGTTACAAAATTATGCAATATTTCATTCTTCTCATTACGTTTAAAAAATTTATTGTGCGTTCATAACTTGTGCGTACGTGATATATGGGACATTTAAAAACATTTGAAACATAGCCATCTAGATATATATTATATACATATATGTGTATATTTATATTTATATGCATGTACAATGTATATGCGACTACGTCGGATTCTCTCATAAAACATCATTTGCTCCCAAACTGGAGAAATATAACATATTTCTCGTGAAAGCGTTTCTCATGCATAGGTAATCATACTCAATATAGAGGACACGCGATTCGGCATATATTTATGAAAAAAGTTCTTCAAAATTAAGTTTCTAATATTTACGTCATTTTTCGAAGGTCTCGCTATCCTGAGAAGTCATACGAGTGCAGTGGGTATCCAAATTTTATTTCCTCGAGGAATTTAAGCTTCAAAGAGAATTTTAGGATGGTCAAGTCACTTTTAGAAGGCCTCGCCATCCCGGGCAACCGCACGAGTGCACTAGGTATTTGAAGCTCACCTTCTACGGGAAATTTAGGTTTTCGACCGAATTTTAGGATGTCAGAGTCATCTTACAAAGTCCTTCCCGCCTTGAGGAATTTTCTAAGTGCGCCAAGTGTTTAAAGCTCAGATTATTTGAGAAGTCTTGAGAAATCTTGTAGTCGCTCAGAATCAATTTTCGAGACTTTTTTGCGATATGTAAAATGACTCCAAATCCCAAATTTCCATTTAGCTGGTCTTTGATTCATTAATGATTATTATTGACTATGAAAGAAAATTTAACAAAGAAGAATAAAAAAGGCTATGTTTATCGACTTTGATAGTAGACTTGTCAAAATCATTTAATCGTGTGATAAACATCAACGCTCGGCTATAAAGACACACTTACTGCACTTAGCGCATAATGTACTATTAAAAGTAATCCAAACTTCGTAAGTACATGTAATGACATAACCTTACTTTTTCAGAAACTCTCAATTTATACATTAGAACATACAAAATTTACATTATTCTATAAAAACGTATTGATTGAAGAAGTAATCTCGTTGGAAGAACTTTAGAAAAACTTGACATAAACTTTTTATCCAAATTTTGATTGGAAGCAGATTGCACATTGTCTCAAATATTTGAGAATCCCCGTGAATTTTTATGCAGCAAGATTCCAATTTGAATGAGTGTTTTCGCGGTTCCAATTGTTTACAATATTTTTCTTTTAAACAAAGTGACGAAAAAAAAGCACAAAGTACTGAGTTTAGCTTAAAATTAACTAATCAACAATTATTTTATCTGAAATTGCGAAACAACCCTATTCATATCTCAAAATCGATATACGTTCATGTTAAGTTAATCTTCCTTCAATTTTCTGATTGTACCTATCTCGGAAATGAAGGAAATTTGTTTCTGATGATGATGAAAATTACATAAGGAAATCAGTTTCCTAGCTGTGTATACTCGCCCTTGAAGTTATAGAGAAGTTGGGTATTTGTCACAGAAAAAATAATTTTGGACTTAAAATAAACAATAAGTTACGTAGAAAAATTGACAAAAAAAAAATTTCTTTTTATAAAGATGTAAGCATTCTTATGATGAATTGTGCATTTTTATTGAATTATTTAACCCTTCTGAATGTTTAACAATTTTTTTGACTGCATTTTCTTGTAATGCATCTGAATATGAATTCATTATTTTGAATACTTTTTGAAACGATGCAGTTTTTATGGCTTAATGAACAAATTATGAATTTAAAGTACAACTTTGAACACCAATATTTTGCATTTTTCAATTGCGAATGCTACAATTTTTAATTTCGTTAAACGTGAAGTTGTTGCTTTTCTTGTAAGACGGGTTTTTAAAATGATGCATGGAATTTTCACCCTATTTTGCGATCGAAATGTATCATCTAACATTAAAAACTATATAATTTATATAAAATTGAATTTACCCCGCTCCAGCCATAAGGAAGGAAGCCCTTGTGCTCTGACCAATTACTCGAGTCTACGTAAAACAGACCGGCAGTCATGATGAAGACCCAAACGGCAAGATTTATAGTGTTTAACACATTGTTAAACATCAGAGATTTTTTTACTCCTGCTGCCATTAGTAGCATCATTAACAGCGTGATAACGAAGGCGAGAAAATCCGGCGGTCGACCTGAAACATTACAAAAAAATATAATTAGTCTCATTTATTCAAATTATACTTTAATTTAGTAGCAGAGATAGTCATTAAAAAATATTTGATAACCTAGCGATATGATTTTGTAAAATTCTTCCCATGATTCAAAATAAATTGAATGAGTTTATTGATAAGCGTAAAGTTATTATGGGTGGTGCAATTGTGGTCACGGTCAGGTTGTACCATACCAGACAAGCACTAAATCAAAATTTTGATGAAAGGGTCTGTCGTAAACTGAAAGCAATTTCGTACTTACGGCGGTAAAATGAAACTGGGTGATTCATGAGATAGAACAAGTTGAATTACTACTGCAGGAGTGAATAGGCAATCTTTGAAGACTAAAGTAAACATTGATGACAGAACTTTCAATCCCTAATCATAGCGGCAAAATTGAGATTCTAGCACTCCTGTTTTCACACACTTTTTAATTTAAGAATTAAAATTCATTATCAACAACGAGAACTAGAATTAGTAAAGAGAATGAGGCGATGAACTTTCACACCTTGTAGATCTTAACAAGCGCCGTTAATTAATTTGAGACAAAGAGTAATAAGAGCGAACCATAAACTATTCCTGTCCTGAATGATCTTGATGAAAACGCGACAATTCAAACGCAACTTTGTCCGGAATATTCTTTATGATTGTATGGCTCTATTCCGAAGAATAAGTGCATTCATAATTTACATTTTAATTTATGATGTGTTAGTCTTATTTTAAAGTCCCACTGCTTTCATTAAAAACACTGAACTCAATGAATATAGATCACCATGCGAGGATGATAAATTTTCATAATTTATTTATAAACAATTTACTAATCTAAAAAAATATTGAATCATGCCTGTATCACTGTTTACAGAGTACTGTAATTTCCAAGAGTTTTAAATTGTTAAGGGTGGAATTTAAATACTTTGCACTTCTTTTTCATGCTTATGAATGTGTTTTTTTGTTAAACAGTAAAGTATGCGCTCAAAGTGGCTGATAGTATCGCTTTCATGTTGAAGAAATGGTTGCGTGATGCAAAAATCTACTTTTTTGCTCTTTTTCCTTGAATGACTGACAGTAGTACATGTTCACTTAGATTTTATAAGTGTCAACATTTACATTTATGTAAGAATTTTAAAATCTTCTGCATACAATATTTTCATGATCCAAGAAAATTGGTCTTGTCTCAAGAAAATTTACTTAAATAAAAAAAACTCAATATTCTTAAATCTAGTAAATATTCTTGAGATAACAAATAATTTCTTAGATCAAGAAATGTTTGTGTCGTACGTATTCGTAACAATATTTTCTTGATTCAATATTAATTATTTTTCCGCGTCAAAATAAATTAATAATTATAACAGAACAATTACAAAAACAACTACGACAATTAGAGATCCTTATAACCACTCAAATTTTTTAACTCGTACTTCTGAAATGTAAAACCTAATGTTAACAATAGGAGATTAAATGAGAAAATTAAAACTTGCAAATCTGAACAAGGTTCTGAAAAAATAATTTTAAATAAACACACGATTGAAAGTGACTGTGCTTTCAATGATACTTCTAATGATGTATGTCTTTTTAACGTCTCTAATATTGATATTGCTGATGATTCTCACGATGAATTAAGGTATAAAGTACTTTGCTTAGCTTCTTACTACTTGAATAAACCAAAACAAGCTTCATTGCGAATAATTAAAAATTAACTAATCACTTCATTAAGAGTAACAAGGACGTTTTCATCACGAAAGCGGATAAAGGCAATATAATATAAGGCTTAATGGTGATAAATCCTACATGAAAGTCGATTCTAACCCCCCTGCAAAAAAAGATTCAATTAAAATCGACTGAGTGCAGTTGCGAAATACAATCGTCAATTGACAATTCTGGTGAAATGCAATTCAATTCAAACATGGTAAAATGTACTCAATATCAAACTGTTAAATTGCAATTAAAACACTTGTCCATGAATTGAGTTGAATGGGTGCAATTGTAATAAATTGCAGATATGCAATAGCATTTTTTAAGTATTCAAATTTTTGCAATTGAAATCAATCGAAATGAATTTACAAGGCAGCCTTTATATTGTTTATAATTGCGAATCGTCATTTAAATATTTTCCAATTAATTTCAATTAAGAATTTTTTCACGAGGACTTTGAAAGAACTCCAAGAAGATACTTTTAAGTTGATTAACGAATGGAGACTAGATGGATAACTCCATTTTGACACTAAGGAGAACGACCTTATAACAGATAATACCAATATTTCCTAGGATATACGGGCTTCCCAAAATCCACAATACTGGTCCTCCCCCTCAGGTCTGTTATATCATCTATCAACACCCCGACATATTTTCTTGCAATATCTTGAGGTAAACTCATTTCTGACTCTTAACCGGTTTATAATATAACGTAAAAAATTCATTAACCTTCAAAGATAAAATCACTGATTTTAGAATACCTAACAAGCATATTATGGCTTCTCTTGACATTTCATCTCTGTTCACCAATGTCCCTCTAGAGTCTAGAATTAGTCATGATCGAAGATAGTTGGCAATATATAAATAAAAACACTAAAATACCTCTAAAAACACTTTAAAATTACATTTTCAATGGATTACATGTTTCTAAAATTTAAAAATCAATTTTATAGACAAACTTTTGGTACCCCTATAGGGTCTCCTATATCAGGAATTTTATCAGAAATAGTTACGTTGATGATACGATTCTTATTTCGCCGAAAGACAATTTATATATGATAGTATCCCTTTTTAATTCCTATAACCAAAGATTACAATTTTCCTTTGAAACAAAAATTAATAAATATTTCAGTTTCTTAAATATAGTAGTTATTATGGACGATGGCGATATTATAATCATACCAATTGGTAGGAATGGGATGCAGAAGAGTACCTTCTTTACAATTATTACGTTAGCGTTGTTATTGGTCACTGGGGTGGAGTGAAAGGAGAAAATTTTGAGATAGGCTTGGAAAGGGGTCGCTCAAAAGAGGCTATATATCCCTTTAATGAGAAACCGTAGAAAGGTTTTTTTGATCAACCAATATCTTCATGCAGTCGGACGTCATAATGATTTAACAAGCATTATTTATGTGACCAATGACCTTCCCGCCCCAACGAGTGTCTGCAAATTTTTCTGAAATTTTGTTCATTTTCTGCATAAATTCAAAAAACCATAACTTTTATGTGTTTTCCTCAGTTTTCACCATAATAATTAAATTTTCGGCTATTTTTACTATCATATTCGTAATCAGCACGTCAAAATACATAGACATGAGGAGTTTTAAATTAATTGGAGGTATGCACCTTTCGGAAGTGCACCCAAAAATCTTGGCAATAGTCTTTTTACCCTAATTTCGCTACAGAAATAACGTACTTTCTACTTTTCATCTCTTTGCTATTTTTCTAACCTAAAAATGCTTCTTTTCTGAATAATCATTAAAGTTTTCACCTTTTCGCAGAATTTATATTTTATGAATTGCTTTAACATAAATATGAGCACTCACGTTGGATTTTTCTACTTGGTTTTCTATGTAACAAATTTCTCAAATGTAATATGTATAAGGTAAACTCCAGGAAAATAAGACACTGTCATTTCCCATTGTATTTTTATATAGTTATATTAAAACTTCAAATCTTTAAAACATACAGTGTCATTTAATTTGATAAAATATATACAAATTATCATAGTTTCAATTGACGATTCTCAAATTGTAGATGCTTAAAGTTTGAACAGATTCAGTGTTGTAATCTGAAATGAATTGTAACAGTATTTTATTATTAACTGCACATTAATTTCGAAAATAAATTCTCAAATTGAACCAACAAGATGCAATCAAATAAACAAGTAAAGAGATTCAAGCAACAATTTGAAGAATTTTTTCCTGATTTAGCATCGTTTAGATTCTCCAGAGGAATTGCGGCATCGCAAACCTAATCGATCAATTTCATACCAACGCGTGAAGCCCAGATCAAATAGTCAGCTATCAAGATGAGCGAAACATCTCGGAGGAATTTCGCTATCGCTCATCCATCAATAAATTTCTCCCTTTAATCTTGTTATATTTCTCCTCCTGCTCATGTAATGAATTATATTTAGTGGAGGAGATTTCACATTAAACAGTATAACGCAAAAGTACAGTAATCATGAAAAATATTGACAATATAGGGGTCTATGGGCTTCTCTCCTCTATAGTGAAACCTGCAAAAGTCCCAGCTGTCCCAGCAGTATTACAGATTTTCTATATTTTAAATATTTTATTTACAATACTAGTATGTATATAGTTATACTTACATCGAAGTAGTCATACAATTAGTAAAGTTTAAAAATGTGTTAACATCTGTTTAAAAATGAAAAATTAAGCGCAATAATCCTTCACATTTTCTTTTTTATAAAATTCAACTATCTGCTTTTATAATTTTCATAAAATACTTCAATTTTCTTTCAGGCAGATTTACTGCATTCCCTAGAGTTTTTACTACAAAGCTCTTCCTCATATGGATATGTATATAGGTATGTCTGCATGATATTTCTGCTGTTATATGAATATTGCTATGATTTATTGTCTTGGAGAAAATGTTATGAAAGGAAATGAGGTTATTATTTACAGTGTGAAAAATTTAATAACAGAATTATTGTCAGGGTCTTCTTTTTTTAAGAATTTGTGCAACTACTTTTAAAATTAGTAGTGCTCTACAAATTCATATTTAGAGAACATGGAACTTCAAATTAAAGTCGTTTTTAATTTTAATATTTTTATTTACAGTGTATTAATTTGTCTAATTAAAATTCAGGAACTTACAACTGTAGATATATCAGAATATTGATTTAAACATTTCTATTTTCTTGTAATAGTATAAATATTTCTAATTGACCAATAAAATAAGCCAATTCAACGTATAAATGGCGACATTTTAAATCGCCCACAGTTTATTAACCCAGCAATTTAATTCACGGAATACCTGCGGAAGTCAGGTTTTATGAATGCCGTTTAAACTCCCTCCCATGGCTTATACAAAGTGTTCCTAGTTTTCGTTTTCTAACTAAACGTTTTGCTACCACAGCTAACGCAATTCTTTCAGCGCTACAAAATGTTATTTACACTTCCTTTTGGATTCGTTCCAGATGGGTTTAGCTCTGTGGGAATTCTAGTTATTCAGGGATATCATTTTCCTCTTTACACTTGAGTTTTTAAATAAAATATTCCTTTTAAAGTTTGCTTTTGTAACAAAATAAATGGAATACGGAGAAAATGGATGATCAAAGCTAGATTAAAATTTTAAAAAATCTGCTCTTTTTAATATTCTGTATTATCGCTTAACATCTATCTGTTTATTGCGAGATACACATATCGGAAAGTTTAAGCATAATACTATAATTTGAAATCTTCATCAAATTTAATTTGAGTTTATTACATAATAGAAAAATATAAAAACTATCTTTTTGACAAATTGACTTGAATAATATATTTTTTACTTTTTGCGAAGAAAGCTTTGTAACGATTTATATATAGCTATAACACATTTCTCTGTAAGGAAATAATTAAGCGTGGAAGCAAAATGCTCATACAATGTGCGCCAGTAAGCAAGACCTAATACCTGAGATATTACCCCTTAACAACCTGAATAGTAAATGTTATTATCCATGATATTGATCTTAAACATCTTCGGATACAGTAAACGTTAGCATTTTATATGACACCTCCGCATAATATAGTTAAATAATACATAAAACTGAAGACTCTAGAGCTGTAAAATTGAAATTCCATGGTTTCATTAAATCAAAGATGACTATCATAAATATATATTGGAATATATAGTTTATAAAGAGAATAAATAGAAAAAATGCAGTACCTCCAAAAGAAAAATACGAGAGGTCATACCAAGAAAACAGAAAAGAGAAACGCATTGCCCTGAATCTACTTTATATAGGAAAGAGGAATTTATTGCTTTTAAACCTCTTTTCTATATCTCAATAAATAAATTCTGAACTGAAATTCTTTTGAGTTAAAGAATGCCTTTCACCTTGAGTCGATTCCCTTCATCTTATATAGTTGCTCCCTATAAACCTTTCATTCTTATAAAATCCATTTTTATTCTTTAGCTGGTTGAAGGTATGAGGCTTAGGTAGGGTCAAAATGAAGCACGTAAGTATATATAGGCGAAAGGAAAAGAAGGTTCAAGGTGGTAGGTGCAGTGTCAGAGTGTACGTGGTTCAGATCGGATCGATTGGGTCCACAGGTGCCAGACCTAAAGCTCATTTGCGCAAGCGCGTATATACTACTCTTTTCTCTGTCAAATAGACATGCAGTTGTATTTCTAGAATGCCTCATATACGCAACTCGCCTCTGACATATGAAACCACAAAAAGAAATTACAATTTTGTTCCCCATGCATGAGCTTTGGCAAAATGCATACATCCATTTATAAAGAATACCGGTTCTTTCTCATTTCTTTTAGTGCGATCTCAATTTTCTAACTGTAGCTTCATTTACCTCTCCTGGCAAAATTACCCCAGAATATTCCATACGATTTTTAAATTGAAATGTTTTTCTGTCCCCAATATTTAAAAGGTTCTAAAATACTTTTATGTAACACGAGTATGGTATCCTAGTTTTCTCGGCGTGGTTTGAAGCAGCAAAGTAGGTATTTGTTGGTGGTGGGGTACTTTACCGGCCTAGGCCAGTAAAATGAACTTTACCGTCCGCGGGAAATACGAATTAGGTCTGCGAGCATGCGCTTTCATTACTGTTCTGCGCTGTACTTGTCCCTTTAAACTAACCTCAAACCTGAGACGTAATATAATGAGAAAACTCGGAGTCCATACTCTTATTACGTGAAATATCGTGTGTACCAAAGCAGTTAAGTGGTTTTACGGTCTCGCGTGTTAGCAAAAACTCGTCTACGCCTCACGCTCGGCCGTAATAACACTATTTCGCTGCCTTGGTGCATAATATACTATTATAGCAATATTGCAATACTCGTTGTATTACATATTTAAGTTTTGAGCCAATGTTTCAACAATATTTCAAAGGAACCTTCTGAGTTCCTTTAAGGAAATGTTCAAAAAATAATCCACAAAAACATTTTATATACTGTTATGAACATATCCCAACAATATTCCACAGTAATATTCTGGATGCTTTCAATTTAATATTTCAGCAATATACACAAGAAATATTCTAATAATGTTACTGAAATCGCTAAAAGTATTGCTAAAGCATTACCTCCAAACGTAATTTTTTTGATGGCCGATCAAGAGATTACAGAAAAATTATCTACAAATCCTAAGCTCGGCCTTTAGTTTGACTAAAAAAGCGAATCCAGTCCCTTGACCAGTGGTTAACATTTTCCACGAGGCGTTTTAACTTTTTAATTATTACGCAATACAAGACATAAGCTTTCACAAAATAGTCAGTGTCTCCTTCTGCACGAAATCATCTATATAATTACCATGTCAGGACTTTAACAACTGCTGGCTTTCAAATCACAAAATCTTTTGAGAACCATCATGGCAGTCAAAATCAAGTCCATTGCTAAATGGCGATTTAAATATTCATGAATTGGCTATGATTTCAGGATTTTGGTCAACAAAAAATGAAAGCTAATACTATAACAGCATTTTTGTTCCAAATTATGTGACATCAACCTCCTTATTATATATTTATCGAGAAATTACTGACGTATGGCCGATCATTGGTGGGTGGCCGATCACTGCGTTGGCCATAAAAGAATCATCTTCGACCTTTGCGAATGAGCAAACAAATAAAGGAATAACTAACTTTTCACTTTGTTCAAAGTACACAGTTAATCCCCGAGATATAATTTATCTGAAGTTGGATAAAGACACTGCAAATAATTGAAAACTACAATTATCCGACGGTAGATAATTTTTATCACGAGGCGGACAAAAATTATCCGTCGTCATATAATTGTAGTTGTCAATAGTTTGCAACGTTTTTATCCAACTTCAGATAAATAATATCTCGGGGATTTACTGTGTATGTAACCATAGAACCATATACATATATACGAAAATGTGATGAAGAAGCCGCATGGCAGATATAGAGATACTATCAAGATAAAACCAATTTTACCAAATATTGTTTGGAAGCAATAAGAAATGGGTTTTTATTATATGTAAATATTTCTGTTATCCTAAGATGCGATATATTGTTCAGAATAAGCAAGTAATAAAGTTGACAAAATATTAAATACACTACTGTTTGAAAAATTTAAATAATGGAAATACAAAAATTTGAATCATCACATCTTTTTATTATAACTACGGTGACAATTTTTGGCAACTTATAACCTAGAGAACTAATTTCTTTTGTGAAATAATTTACTCTGTGACACGTAGCGACCTTTGTCCTGAACTACTGACAGTTGCAAATCAGAAATTGACTATCGAACGAAAACATTTATTTAGAATGTTCCATTTCTTTCTCTCGAAATAAATAAAAATTTCTTCCAACGGACTTTATGACCATTTTATTCAAACAAATGTTATTTGCACTGAAATAAACGTACAATTGAAACAAATATGCCAACATATTAATTCAAAAAAATACTTATTTAAACGAAATGCAAATATATTCATTTAAAAATAGTATTTTCTTCGTTCAAACAAATATATTTTCGAGTTAATTATTTGCAAATTGTTTATTCGAATGACGATATCTTTCAATAAAATAGACCATACGTATTTCTCACTTCAAAAAATCGATCCAATCGAAATGAGGAAATATGTCTTGGGTTGTGAAAACAGAGTCAAATAATTTAGATTCTCAGTTCTTAAATCATAATTTCTTTAACTCAATATTTTTCACATTTATTGCAAAGAAATATTTCTTTGTATCAAATAAATATCACCAAAGATAGAATTTCTTTGAGTCGAGGCATGCTATTTTTGCCTTTCAACAATATTTACTCAACTGAAGTAAACAAATCCTTGGTTCAATGAAAAAAACCCATAGAGACGCATTTTCTTGGGACCAGTATTTTTTTTCAGTGTAGATATGCTCTTTGAGTAAAAACTGTCTTTCACACTATTCTTCAAATCAATTTCTTTTCCTACAGTCACCCTACTTCCTTTACATGGATTCAGGACATGAATATGCATTTTACCATTCAATTTGTGAAGATTTATAATAAAAAGTTGAACCCACTGAAGCAAATATGTAAGTATAAATGTCATGATTATAAACGAAAGTTTATGATTGCTTGTGGCTTTTAATATTATATTATCAGAATACGATTCAGAAGGCAGTAACATGGATTAGATTTTCCGTTAAAAATGTTTCCCCTAGGAAGCATCTGTCATATTCCTTTCTAATTTGTGGGAGGTTCGAGAAGCGATTTTCAATGTAGAGGGCATTGATCAAAGGGCGAGAGAAAAATTTGTCGCCTGCAGAAGTGGAGAGAAATGAGGGTCCTTTCATCTCTTTAAAAGTTCCCCAAGAGGAATCACTTGTTAATATCAGGAACGTTTCAAGAACGCTTTGCCACAGAACGACAAAAGGTATTGAATCATACATTTTTTTCTCGTATTTTCATTCAGAAGAGGGAAAATGTTACTATAGTAACAATTTTAATTTTGAAGATCACAGTAAATGCCAGTTGATCAATTTAATCCCGAAATTGCATCGAAGTGATATGTAACGCCATTATACAGATTACGGATTTTTTATTTGATTTGACGAATACTTCATTAAACTAGGTTAATATAAAGAAACACTTTTTGATACAAGAAAAATAATTTCCAGAGCTATAAAGATTTATAGCCCAATATAGGAAAATTGGAATATTTTTCTTATGTTTCACTTATGACTAACTTACGACCTTCAATAAAAAGTCTAACAACTGCCACTCGATATATATAAATGATGGTATGTAAAAATTAAT
>CAKNWW010348893.1:0-11153 GCA_932074435.1 Andricus kollari | reverse complement strand
GATTGTTTGCAACATTGCAAACACTTCGAGACGGGCTCTCAAGCATGACAGACATATTGATGGTTGATCGTTTGCAACATTGCAAACGCCTCGAGGCAGGCTCTCAGGTATGACTGACTTATTCCCCATGACAGATTATGTATTTTATCTTGTTGTTTTGTTATTTATCTTTGCCTGAATCTTAATTAAAGTTTGACAAGCTAACTTTGGACTTTTTCCGAGGTCCCTACATTGCAATGGAGGTTCGAACTCTCTTTCTTGTCTTCTCATTTTCTGTCGTGCTATGTCCGCAAATGAAATCCCTGATTGGGGTTCTGTTTTGTCATTGAGATTGGTTGCAGATCTGCAAGCGCTGCACAATTCATGAAGATTCGTGCACATGTCTCATCATGAGATTTATGGACCTTTGAAGAGAAAACTGTTATTGGCAACTTCGATCACACATACAAAGAATCATCTTCTCACATTTCTGAAATTCAAGTGTTCCTACAACAGCGGATTCTAGCAATTGGGGCTGCCGCAACGTTGCATACGCTAATGAACGAATCCAGCGGCAGGTCCCCGCCTCAACCTAGAACGCTTCGCTAGGATCTAAAAATGAAGTCGCGGGTCTTAACTATATTTGTCAATCCCTCTTGTGCTGCATGTAACCCAAACCACTTCACGGGTCATTTTCAAAAGTGGCATAGGCTTAATGCTCCTGATAGGCATCAAACTGCAATTCGACTACGTTCATGCTTTGATTGTCACAAGATGGGACATGGGAGTCGTAACTGCCCTTCGAAGACTTGTTATTGTCTATGCTATAAACAGCATTATATCAGAGTTCATGAAGTCATGACTCGTAAAAGGCCTTCGACTGAAGACTCGGCTCCCTCAACCACTAATAAAGTTCGGTTGTATTCGGAATCCGATTATTCGGCCTCTTTCTGACAAATTCTACTTGCTATAGCACAAGCCGCTGTAAAGACCTCGGATAAATACCAATTTCGAACAAGCCCTCCTCGACCCTGGCTCTGAGACCAGCTCTTTGTTCCGCGGATTCATTTACATTTTCATTTACCACAACAGGCAATCAACATTTTCATTAGCACAGTTGACAAAATAAACCAATCAAGATTGCTCCTAGACGCGTGGCCCTACCTCTCGGATCTCGGCAATCATTGTTACTTGTCGAAGTGAATGCTCTTGTTCTTCGCGATCTTCGTGTGATCGCTCCATCGGAGAAAGTTGCCTATAGGGATTAGCATTAGATCCGGGAGCCTCCCTTGGTCAAGGATCGCGAGAGGCTCCCGTCGCCCTTCGATTCGTTTTCAGGCGGTTTGTGATTGGTCCGGTCGGATCCTCTACACCTTCAGATGAATCGGGCCATTCCGGAACCGTACTGACGTTAAGTCTTCGCCAAGGGGACAACCTTGCTCGCCTCCTGAATCGATTCTGGGTAGTAGCATCAGGGTAGTAGTATCAGAGTAGTAGTATCAGGGTCGTAGTATCAGGTTAGTAGTATCAAATAGTTCATTTCTCTCGAGGATAAGGAAAGTGAGCGAGCTTTTACGGACGGACTTAGACGCGACAATACGAGCAGATACATCGTACGCCTCCCTCTTCGACAGGCCTGTATCCGCACCTTGGAAGAGTCTGCTGAGATTAGGGTAATAAAAATAGAATAGTATTCCACGTTTTTGTGGATACCAGCCAACATTTCAGAATTTCAGAATTTCAGAGATCCAGCGAACTTCTTTTTAAAATTTTTTGACGCTACATCCCTACAAACGAAAATTCAGATGTAATGCCACTAAATAAATGAATGGACTGTGCCGAAACGTAATCATCAAAATGGACACGAGACAGTCGACAGCCGACCCTTCCCTACTTCGATGTAGGGCATGGCTTTTAGGACGGGTAACCAATCTTAGTCCTGGACACGAAGGACTTGTGCGATCTGCCACGGTTAAAACTTCCATTGGAACCTACAATCGTCCCATCGTCAAATTGAGCTGATTCCCAGTCGTGCGCTGGCTCTATAGGCCAATTGTGCTCCATGGCGGGCGGAACTAAAGTTTTCCTTATACATGGAAATTTATTGTGTGCGTCATGGCGGGCGGCACTAAACTCTTGACCTTCGTACGTGGAATTTATTTCGTTCGGTGAACGAGGCGGGCGGGATGTTGATAATTTATTTGATGTTATTGTTTCCCTTTGATTGACCTTCGGGCTTCATTGATCATCGCATGTCATCCTCCCAATGCTTCTTCTCGTTCAAGGTTCCTTTTCTGTTTATGAGTTTTGGGGGCTACCTTTTGGCTTGTGTGGTGACTCATGTTGTCGCTTGACGGTGCCTTGGTGGGGGACTGCCGGGCTCCTCAGAGACAGTCAGTTGCTATCAATGTGTAGGCTGGTATGGCCATGTTTCGGTAGTTGCAACGATAAGTAATCAATTGTGCGTCTTCGAGATAACCCAAGCATTCAAGTCCGTACATTAAAGTCAGTGGCTCTTCAAGTCCTAATTAACTGTTTAGTGATTTTCCGACTCGATTGTCTTCTGGTGTTGCGGGAAGTGACGAGTCCGATGACGTATCACCTCCGGTCGCGTCGGGATCGATCTTTCGGTGAACGATCGTGATCGTAGCTTCCGGAGGCTACATCTGTGCCAATTTTCACCAACAACCATAACCTTTTTTTGGACACCTCTTCATTGGATAGGATCGAGAACTCGTATCCTGAACTAAATCGATACAAGGTATCTAGAAGTGCAGGATCTCGGTGAGAAATTGTCTGGTTCATTTTTCGTGGACTTTAACATTGTTGAACATGATTCCTTCGCTATCCCACGCCAGTCCGTCATTAATTCAAAACACCTATACATACCTGGGCGTGCCACAGGGCCGCATACAGGTCGTGACATCTATAAAGGATACTCTCCGATGCAGATACAAACGTCTCATCCGACGGATTTGGTCCTCGATATCGTGTCCCGAAAGGTTATGCACATGAACGAAGGCATGCACCTTAAATCTTCTCTTCCGCGACTGAACATCTCACGCCGTCAATGTGGCACGGAGGGTTTCATTTTGGCATGTCAAGACGTTGTCGTTTCCACTCTAGCATACCGTCACCACATTTTGAGCCAAGACATTCCCGATGATAGCTGCAGAGCGTGTCATGCATACCCCGAGCATCTAGGACACATACTATCTGGTTTTCCAACTCATGCGGGAACGACCTACATCCAAAGGCACAATGCGGCACTAAGAATGCTTTATTATCATCTCTGTCACTCTTAAGGCATCAGTCCAAATACCGCTCCGCTAAACGCTCCTAGGGAAATAGAGTCAATTGACGAGAATTAGAAGTGTCGGATATACTGGATCTTCGCATTTTCGACAATTGTTTCTGTTGCGCACTCGAGGCCTGACATAGTTATTCTTGACTTCGAGAAATGAACCTCGAAAGAATACACGCGCAGACATAATGATGTTCCTGGTATCAATTTTTCAGATTAGCACCCGCTCCCGGCGAAATCCTGCGGTTGTCCTAATAACAAACTTTTAACTATATATATTGGGGTGGTCCAAAAAAATACATTTTCGAATTCATAAAATAAGACTGAAAAATATTGTGGGCTACATGAAAATAGAAAGCCCCTATTTTTTTGTTTTAAAAAAAAATAATCAGTAGGACTACGCATTTCACTTTTCTCTCTTATGGAGATTCACATGTAAAATGAGGGGCTGATAGCAAAAGCAGACTAAGTAAGGAGTCGGAGCAAAAGTGGGTTGATTATTTCTCAGCGCAAGAACGAGTTAGCCCACGCGCTACGGGCAAAAACGAGTTAAAGATTTAACTCGTTTTTGCCTGCAGCTCATAGACTAACCCATTTTTGTCCGCACTCATATTTCGATTCGGTTCAACTCCAACCGAACTCTTAATTCGTTTTTGGCTACGTTGATGTTTTCGTTTCATTCGCGCCTGGACGATCGAGAATAAATAAACGTGATGGGTTTATCTCCATAATAGATCAAGCGCAATATCAACAATTTTTCAGAAGATTCAAAAAACGTTCTCAAAATTCGAATTTTTAATCTTGAAGATACAAATGTATACTCTTAAAGTACATCAATGCTGATTTGATGCCTGAAAAGTTAGATTGGAAAATTATATTATATTTAAAAAAAATTATTGATAATTATCAAAAAAATTCCTTTCAATTTTAATCGCATAATATTTTGCAAATGAATTATCAATACCATGGGGCCCTAGAAATTATTGGGTTCCCATTGCGTAGAATTGGAAAACTAAAATAGGAATAATTGCACGAACATTTTTTGAAGGGGATTTGCGGGGATTCTTCACATGATTCGCACTAAATCTCATTAATTTATAGATAAAAAGAGTTTTTATATTGAACTCATTAAAGTTATTGAGTTTTTTTTCAAATTTTATAAACAACTTTTATGACTCATTATCTACATCAGCTATTTATGATGTAATAAATAAAGTTTTTGCTACGAAATCGACTTGATGCTTATTTAAATAAACCTAATCAACAAATGCACTGTTGGGCTATTTTCCGACGCAATAACTTGATTCACTGTACGTAATCAAATGTTATTAACTAATTCATAAACCTTTAGGGATATTTCAGTGACAATCGACAGTTATTATTTTTAAGAACAATTTTTTTAACTAATGTGTATTATCTCATGTATTTATGAACTACAAAATTACACTTTTCACCCAGGAATTAACAGCCAATAAAATTATCAACCATTTATTGCTATTAGTCAATAACAATTGATGATTGCTTAAACAAAATCAATTAAAAAATGCATTTTCTAACTATTTTCAACATTCAAACGTTTTTCTTTTAACACGTAATCAACTCTTAACAACTAATTTTTTTAATTTTTTGAAACACTTGCATAACTATCAATTATTGTTCTTTCAAATTTTGATAAATCACCCTCCATAAATTAAAAATCGAAGTATAAGTAGTCAAACGGCCAATTAGGGGTAAATAATAAACATCAGTTTATGGTGTTATGAAAAGATTTGTTTTATTAAAAATAAAATTTCACATTGAAAACAACACACATTTTTTTACATTACAGCTGTATCAAATAACACTGAATTTAAAATTGAAAATTACCAATATGATCCCGAAATTTTCAATTAGTCATATGCCAAATTGGCATAAGTCGTATGTTAGTTAAGGACGACCCAACGGAGACTAAGTGAGCGATAATAAATACAAGTGGTATATAATCTGTCTGATGTAAATTAATTACAGATTCTTCTTTCCCATATTTGTCATGCTCATTTATGCGATTTTTTAGCGATCTCTTAGTTTCGCCTACGTAAGAAGCTTCAGAATTTTTGCAAGTGAGTTTATAAAGTAAATTTGTACGATCCCATTTTTCAGAAACATCCTTACCAAGTTTAATAATCGAGTTTAGAGAAGATTTCAAAGAAGGTAAAGTTGTCATGTTAGCTTTCTTAAGATGAGAAGATAATTTAAAAAAAATGTTCTGTATATAAAGAAGGCTGACTTTAAGTTGTTGTAGAAAATTCTTGTTACCTGAATTATGTTTTTCTTTATTAGCACGTGAAAATTTGATTGTATTATTACGAGTTTTAATATGTTTTTGAATGAACGTGATAGGATAATCATTTTTAAGTAGTATTTGAGTATTAATTTTAAGATTGTAAAAATGGAATTGTTTATCGGACAAATTTATGGCCCTATCAATCCAATTAAACACAATATTCCTTTTCATATTATTTGGATGACCTGAAAAGAGGTTGATATTTCTACTTAATGAAGAGGGTTTTGTTTACCAATTAGTAATGATCCTGTTGTTTTTTTCTAAATGAGAATGAAAAATATGGGAAAGAAGAATCTTTAATTAATTTACATCAGAATAAATTTAACCATAAATTTGATTGGAATAACGCAAAAATATTAGATTTTGAGTCTGACTATAAAAAACGTCTAATTTCTGAGATGATTCTTGTAAGAATAATGGGTGGGCAGAGCAAATAAATGTGAACAGTAAGTAATCGCCGAAGAAACTTTAATAATCTATACGCCAGGAAAACACGACTGTACGCCTCAAGGTGCTCGAAAGCAAGAGGCGCGCCAGCGCCAAGTCCGCCGGCTCGCTAGAGCGGCGCGCAAGCGCAGACACGACCGAAGTCGAGACGCACTCCTACTTACACATTTCTAACACTCCCTCACGTCGAGAAGAAAGCGTCGTTCTTTCAGAAGTTTATTTCTAGTACAACAATAAGTCAGTTTTTTATTTAACATATTTTACGCTAATAACCTGTACATATATATACATGGAAATACTATGACCAGTTTGTTTCTTTGGTTCATAAAGGAACGTCATAAATCTAAATTTGAATACTAGAGTATCAAAATACTCGTTGATATTGAGAATCAACGAACACGTTAAATTTTTGTCAAAGGACAAATAAGGTTACAACACACCTTTTACAATAAATAAAAAGAAAATGAGAAAGGATTTCCAAATAAACTAACTACTACACTCCAGAGCTATACACCCAGTCTTGTTTCGAATAATCCCAATAGTTCCAATAGATTGCCGGTACAGGTGCGGTTGTCGCCTCTCACAATGAAGTGATAATCACCTTCAGAGTACTCGTAATGATCGTTTGATAATTCGCCAGAGTATTCATGTTGATCATCGCCATATTTGTCATAATGTCCGCCCAAATATCTCTGCTTGGATATATCTGTAGAGCGACATCATTACACCTTAAAAATTTCACATGTTAGGTATTTATGTGTGTTAAAGGATAATGGTTTAGTAAAAATATCCGCCAACTGTTGTTTAGATGAAACCCATTCAACAACCATTCTTTTTCTCTTTGCGCATTCTTTAACGAAATGATAACGTATCTCAGTCAAGTGTCTCAAGCCTATTGCTCCTTCGATCTGCGTACATTTTATCGCCGCCAAATTGTCACACCTTAACGTCATTGGATAAAGATTTCTACTCGCGAACCGCTCCAAAGAGTACCCTAAGGCTATCATTTCTTTACATGCCTCGCTCATGGCTATATATTCAGCTTGACAGGTAGACAGAGAAACATAGTGTTGTTTCTGTGTCTTCCAGGAAATAATATCGCCAAATAGCCTCACGAGATACCCGCAAGTAGTTATAGATCCTTTGCAATCTGCTAAACTAGCGTCAGAATACGCGTCGATTCCTTCTCCCTTTCCTCTATAGGTTAAGGATAAGTCTTTAGTATAAGTCAAGTACCTAAACACGCGCTCTAGCATCTTCCATTCTAGTTCAGTGGGGTTCAACTGATGTCGACTGAGGACATTCACTGCGTAAGACACATCAGGTCTTGTCGCATTCGCGAGGTAGGTTAATGATCCTACAGCTTCTCGAAACAATGTGGGTGATATAACGTTCTCGTTTCTAGATTCGCCCTCCCTAAGTCGCCTTTCTCGTTTCAACACCTGATTTGTCATCATAGGTGATCGCTGTGGGTGCGCCTTTTCGTACCCGAATCTTTTGAGCATGCTATCAATGAATTTACTCTGGTTGAGCTTGATAGTCCCTGCTTTCCTGTCTCTTATTATAGTTATACCGAGATACTCTTTCGGGTCGCCTAAGTCTTTCATCCTAAACCTTTTCAACAGTTCCCCTTTATATTTCTTAACCGCCTGTTTGTTATTTTCAGTCAATATAATATCAACGTACAAAAGCGCCAAAACTAGTGTATTTCCGAGGTTAAGGACAAATAGACATGGGTCGTTCTCGTTGGTGGTGAATCCGAGCTCTTTCATTGCTGTAAAGAAGGTATTGTACCACCTCTTTAGACTGGTTTTCAGCCCATACAATGATTTCTCTAATCTACATACCAACGATTTCCTTTCTACATCAGAGTAAGGTAAACCCTCCGGAATTTCAATGTAAATTTCATCAAATACTTTACTATTCAAGAAGGCATTTTTAACGTCATGTTGACATAATTCTAGATCATATTTATTCGCAAACGCCAAAAATGCCCGTACCAAAGAGAGCCTTGTAACGGGTGCGTAAATCTCATGCAGATTGTAAGAGTTCTTGTCTTGGAATCCACGGGTTACTAGTCTAGCCTTTTTGAGCTTTAACCCAATAGCGTCTACTTTCTGTTTAAAACCCCATCTAGTGGTTAATATATTAGGTTTACGCCCGCGAGAATCGGTCTTCAGGCGATTCACAACACGAAACACTTCGTTTAAGAAGATCACGTCGAGTTCGGAATTGACCGCCTCACTCCACTCTACTCCGTCGTGCCTACTTATCGCCTCTTTGTAGGTTTTTGGATCTCCGATAATGTCGGCTGAAAGTACAAAATACTGCAGATCCGTATCAACCTCAGTTTCGCCTGTGAGAGATACAAATAGAACTATAGGTTGAAATGAGACATTTTTATACAACGCAGTTGGTTGGACAGCAATTTTTTTCGATCTACCGCGTTTACGTTTGACTGACTGAGTCATCGTTTCTCCCTCAGCTTCTGAGCTTGCAGCTCGTTGAACTGGTTCTATCACTGGTACAGTTTCTTTAGTAGTAGCTTTATCCAATTGAGCTTTAGGATCAGTTCTGCTGAACATAAGCTCTTCTAGTTTTTCTTTGTACAAGTCGCCATAGACAAATCTTTCCACGAACCTAACGTGTCTAGTTTCTATTAGCTTTTTCGTTTCCGGATGGTAAACTACGTAATCGGTTGGCAAATATCCCACACAAAAGATTCTAATAGACACTGCCTTAAACTTTGTTTCGTTTTGAATAGTTGCATAAGCTAAACACCCAAATCTCCGTAATTGATTAACGTCAAACCTATGGTTATGAGCTAACAGTTTTATAGGGGCTTGCATTTCCAACGTTTTATGGGGACTGATATTTTATATATATACGTAGCGACGCCTAGCGCGATATCCCACATGTTAGAGGGCAATCCTGAATCGAGCATTAGCTATCTGACCTTTTTTTGTATTGTTTGATTAAACAGTTCAACTACACCATTGTGTTCGGGTGTGCCAGGACACACTGTCCGTAATTGCGCACCGAACTCCCTCAGAACTTTAACAGTCTCTTTACTTGTGAACTCTGTTTCTTGATCGCATTCCATAAAGCATACTTTAACATTTTCTCCGATTAGATTCCTAACTGATACGATAAATTCTCTCAAGCAATTAGGAACATCGCTCTTATGCTTAAGGGGGTATGTCCCAGCGTATCTCGAGTAGCTGTCTACGAAGCAAACTATGAACCTATACTGACTGGGATAAGTTATTAGACTTATGTATCCCATGACGTCCGCGTGAAATTTCATTAACGGCGCCTTTTCTCGAAGCCTGACTTTGGTGAAAGGTAATTTATTCATTTTTGCACGAAAGCACACATCGCACTCTCTGATACCTTCATCAAAGTCAGAACTTGTAAATACCTTCAACTCTGGATAAATATCCTTGAATTTTTGCATATATTGAGTTGACATGTGTCCAAGCCTAGCATGCCACAGTAAGACGGTATTTAGTTTTTCTCGCCTTTCAGTTTGTAGTCTAATTACGCTTTGAACATTTTCCATACTGAATTTACCGGCACTATCTATTTTTCTGTTGTTAATGGTACAAAGTAATTTATTCTTATTTTCCTGCACTGTTTTATCGTTTAAGATAGGTTTTATTTTAGATTTATTCTCCGAAGTCGTAATTAATTTGCCGCTCCTAGTTGCTAAGTTAACTAAAATTCTTCTATGTTTCTGCTCTGATTTATTTAATCTTTGTTGATTGAGGTTAATTTCAATTTCCCAAAACGGTTTATTATAATTCTCGGACAGTATTATTTCTCGAGTGTTGGGATCATATATGTTAACGCGCTTGTTGTCTAAAAATATCTGCAAACCTTGATTCGCGAATTTACGCAAGGATAACAAGTTCTTCGCCAAGTTTTTGCAATAAATTACATTATCTAATTTAATCATTTTTCCATCATTCAATTTTAGGTCTACACCGCCTCTACCTTGAATTTCTAAGTTAGCTTTCGAGTTTTTGTTGGCACAATTTATTATCCCGCTCTCAGTGGTATCTAGGTTTCTGAACAACAGTCATGCGTTAGACAAGTGTTCAGTTGCGCCTGAATCTACTATAAATTTATCTATTTCGCTCGCCTTGCCTTCTACCTCAGAATCTGAGTCAGATTCTTCAGTTCCAGCTTCACCTGCCAGGTGAGCTTGCGCCTTTGATTTATGGGTTTTCTTTTTAATGCTTTTATTCTTAAATTTACCTTGTGGATACGCGCCAGATCTCTCGCCTTTGTTTTTGGGTCCAACGCCCGATTTTTGGGGCCACCCTTGTGGGTTCAGCCTCGGACGTTTTTGCCCGGAGTCAACTGCATCGTCATGCGCCTGCTTGAGGGACGTTTTGGCCAGCCGAGGACATACCCGCCTCACGTGTTGGGGGCTCTTGCACTCGAAACACACGTTTGTGGGGTACTTGCATTGTCGCGAATTGTGGGTTTTCTCGCCACACCTGTAGCACCATTCCCTGTTGTCCGTCTCCTGGTTAACTTGAGCTTGCAGAGCTCGTGAGGTCGGAGATTGAACCTTCTTCGGGCCCATCTGTAAAACAAGCTTCCTTAGTTTTTGATAATCACAGTCAGTCCCTTTCGCCGTTTCACTAACACAATCAGCGATAGTTACTCCCGGAACCACATCTTTGACAGAATTAAAGAAAAGCTTTCGCTTGTCGTCATCTGGGTATTTACCGGTTTTACAGTGATTTTCGTATAACTTAACTGTTTTTTCAAACCTATCGCAGTATTGTCGCGCTGTTTCTTTTTTAGGGTCAAACCTTATTTTTATCAGATTTCTAAAGACTGTATGCTCATCTAAATTCTGTTCGCCAAGTTTGGTTTCTTTAATATAGTCCAAAATCGCCTTAGGACTTTGATCATTTAAGTGAATGAAGTCATTTTCATAATCATTAATACTAATGTGATTGAACATAATGTCTTTGACTGTGTTATCATCGTGTTCAAGGACATCCTTACTAACCTTCAACCTTTGAGCTTCGTCAAACACGTAATACAACCTTCTAGACTTTAACTCTGAGAGTAAATATGCTT
>CAKNWW010348891.1:8777-22310 GCA_932074435.1 Andricus kollari | reverse complement strand
TTAATCCGACATCGGATCACAAACAATAATGCATTTGCTTTTACGTTTTGTTAAACAGAATCATGGTGAAGCGGATTTTGGTTTAAAGTTCGGTCAGATTTAGTATTCTATAAATCCTACCGATTGGATTATTGTTGCTTATGGGAATTTCATCCAATTCATCCTGATTCAATACGTGAACCGCGCCGCTGTTCATGTTTATTTTCGACCGTTTTACAACGCCATTAATACGCGTATAGATTCCACGAAGAATTGTATTATTACGCTCCAATATGGCCAATACGTCACCAGCGGATGTTATTAAAACAAGTCGCTCTTCGGTTGGCATGGGCTTAGATGTTCTACGTTCTCCTCTCAATTCAAGTGATTTGTCCTGAGAAGAAGTGTATCTTCGAATTTCGAATACCCGTTGCGGCTTGTGGTAGGGAATAAGTCTAATTAATCTAAGTTGTTCAATTGTAAATCCGAATATGAATAAAGAAAAATGCCTAACAGAAGACCAGGACCTGGCACGAAGAGAAGGCTCAGCAGGTGGAAGAGTTCCTTCTGGAAAATGTCTGTCAGGAGAAGAAAGTTCACGACGAGGCACATTGGGAATAGGGTCACCATTAGGTAAACAGTCGAACTGAAAACTTAATTCTGCAAAAAGGAAGAGAATTAAATTTATTTGATCTACGTTCGTATATCATGAAATCCTTGTAGCAAAATTTCGAAGCAAGACTTTGAGGACGTTGGAGATGTGTTACAAGCTGTGAGTTCATCTAATAAAGCTATAAGAATTTAAAAAATTCTCTATCAGTAAATGAATTCCCAGTAAATTTTCGGCTTTTTACCGGTCTCTAAAAATTGAAGCTTACTTTAATTCACGCGAATGAAATCTCAGGCATTGTAAGTTGTATTTCAGTTTTTAACGGAAAAAAGGTGAAAAGGTGGCTTTCCAAAATAGGAGAAATTGGTGACACGCTATGATGACTCTTAAGTAGTAAAAGGCTTATATTAATTTATTCTACTTACCAATAGAATTCAGTATAATGAACATGGTGAAGATCAGAGTATGAACGCAGAATTGTGAGAACAGCGTAACTAATTATTATTACGATGTTTCATGTATATATACTGCTCTGAGATACATATATTTTTCACCTTCTTGAGCATAGTTTATAAAGAGCTTATCTTAGCATAACATGATTTATTAAGTCCAGTGGTGTTTAATTCCTCACACGTTTATTACGTATTTGCCTTAAGAAACTTAGATAATTTTTTTGAAAAGTAAACGCTAATTAAAGATTCTTCAACTGTCGCTTTAAACTTTGCAATTTTTTTAGGGACCATTTTATGATCAATTACATCGGTTTTTAATATTTTCGCACTTTGTTAAACATTACAAGCAAACTTAGGGTCAGATCGAAAACTCCAGAACACCTGTTCGAGAAGAAAAAATCATTTTCGCAAGAATTACAAATTTTAGAGTTGTTTTACAAAAAATAATTTCAGATCTCATAGCCCAAAATTATTTCAAACTAGGGGAAATCAGGTGATATTTCACGAAAATATTAATGTAAATGAAATGTAAATTTTTCTCAAATAAAATGAACGTAGGTACTATATTGAACTTAATTTGAAATATTTCAAATCCTTAAAGTTTCTAATCGTAATATATTGCATTTTCAATAAAACAGATGAATATTCAACAAAATACATGAATTTCAAACAAAATAGTCGAATCATCTAACAAAGATGAAATTTCAAACAAGGAAAATATAATTTTCTACAAAACAATTTATTTTTAACCCAAAAATGTCAAGTTTGAAGAAAAAGTTAATTCCTTGTAAAATAATTGAATTTGCTTCCCAAAGAAAAAAAATTTTTAACAAAATAGTTTGACATCGTCAAACTTTCGTTAGCGATTTCCTGGGTATTGTGCAAGTTGTAAGCTGCACAGGTCAAAATCTTGCATAAGCTCTCATTGAATATCTGGAAACCATTGTTTCGCCTCTCAATCAACTTCAATCCATGGGCACGGATGGAGCTTCAGCAATATGTGGCTCACAGAATTCAGTATGTTCAGTAACCAAGTAAAGAAATAGTTCTATTGTCCTAAAATAATTTTTAATTTTTAAAGTGTTGGAATAAAGCCTTATTCTCACATCCCACATCAGTTTACTTATGAAATATAAATTTAAAATATTTTTTCGTTTTGCGAATGAGATTATTTCTTTCAGTTTGATAACACGTGTTGTACGGACTTCCAACCAACAAAGAATATGCTTCATCGATTCAATGCAACCATCTAACATTCACTAGAAAATAAAGGAAACCAAAGTACTTCATGCGAATTAGAGAAAGAGGTCCAAGAACAAATTATACATTTATTCGATGATAAACAGACTCAAAGTGTTTCCTTTACTTTGTAAGAGTGCTACATTTTGTAATAAATACATTTGTATTTTTATGTTCATATATTTTTTACAAAAACCTTATTTACGAATCTTTTTTATCTCATCAAATTTAAGAATTTGAACTCAACATAAATACAAAATTTCAATCCCCTTGGCTAGTCGTCTCGCATTGTCGGGACGACTAGTCCATCCCCTTTGCAACTCCCCAAATTTCTCGGGACGACAAGACGTAGCCTTCTTCAATTCAAAGAAGCGGGTTTATCTAAACGAAATGTATACAATTATTGTTGAGTAAGGAAGTGCCGTTATTAGTGGAAATAAATAACAGATTTGTGTTTACAAGTTAGGTAGTTGATGTGATTTTAAATCAAGGAAATATTTCCTTTAAACCAATTATGTAAAGTCTACGGGTTGAGATGAAACTTTTTTAGAATTAAAATATGTGATTCCTCGGTTCAAAGTTGTGTAACCAAATTTTACAAAATATTTCTTGGAAACAAATAAATGGCTTTGTAATAAAAGTAAATATTTATGGGATCCTGAGATGCGCTATATGGTTCAGAATAAACATGTAACAAAGTTAAAAAACATTACTTTATTCAAAGAGCCAACTTTTTGATTTAAATAAAAGAGATGGAGATTTCTTTTAAAAACAACTTAATTTATAAAAATAAAAGCAGCTTGAGATGAAACAAAAAATTCAATAGTTTGAATTAACTAAGTGCGTGATATTTTATTCTGCAGCAATAGCTAACTGAATATACATAATATATTTGAACACAAAAACGCTCTTTCATTGTTGCAAACTGTTGCCATTTGACGTTGAGACATTATTTCCTATATAAGCCTTAAGAATGATAATACGATAATACAAATAATATGTTGGTTTACAATTGGTTTACATGTGATATTCTATAATTCTTATTGATTGAATTATGGTTGCCTATGGGAGTTACATCTATTTCATCTTGGTTCAATAAGTCAACTGCTCCGGTGTTCATATTTATTTTCGACCGTTTTGCAACACCATTAACACGAGTATATATTCCACGAAGAAATGCCTTATTACGCTCCAGTATTGCGACGTCACCCGTGGATGTTGTTAAAACAATCTGCTCTTCAGTTGACATGGGCACTGATGCACCACGTCCTCCTCTCAATTCAAGTGGTTTACCTTTAGGAAAAATGTATCTTCGAATTTCAAATACCCAGTGCGGTTTCTTGAGGGGAATAAGCCGAACAAAGCTAAGGTCTTCAAGTGCACATCTAAGTACAAGGGAAGGAGGATACCTGGCAGTGGGAGACCTAGATCTGGCACGAAGAGAAGGCTCGGCCGAAGGAAGAGTTCTTTCTGGAGAATGTTTGTCAGCAGAAGAAAAAGGTTCTCGACGAGGAACAGATGGAATAGGAGCGCCATTAGGTAAACAGTCAAATTGTGAACTTAATTCTGGAAGAAGAAAGAGTATTAAATGTATTTCAACTACGTTGTTATAGCATGACCTCCTTCTGGCAAAATTGCGAGGAAAGACTTTGAGGACATTGCGTGAAGTATTGAAAGCTGTAAGTTCTTTTAATGAAACTATAAGTTTTAAAAAAATCCCTACCCGTATATAAATTCACTGTCACTTTTCGGCTTTCTCCTGTCTCAAAAAAATTGAAGCCCATGTCAACTCTCGCGAATCACCTTCCAAGATATTGTAAATTGCAATTTTGAATGAAATTTTATTTTTTCAACTGCAAACAAGGTGAGAAGGCGACAAATTTCCAAAGTAGGGGAAATATGTGACACTCTGTGATGACCGCTAAGTAGTAAAATGATTATATTAATTCATTCTACTTACCAATACAATGCAGAATAACGACCATGGTAAAAGTCAGTTCATAAATGATCCTCATTTTGTCAAAATACAGGAAAAAAAGAATAACGCAAAATTTTCCGAACAGCGTAACTAATTATTATTACGATGCTTCATGTATCTACAATATTCTGAAATATTTATATTGTGACCTTCTTGAGTAAAGATTGTATATAAAGTGCTTATCTGTCAGCATTACTTGATTTATTAAATACCGTGGTGTTTAAATTGTCGCACGTTTATTACTTTGTTACAATCAGAAAATTATATAATTTTTCTGAAAAGTAAATGCTAATTAAAGTCTCTTCAACTGTCGCATTAACTTTTGTAATTTTTTTAAAGACCATTTTTAAATAGGAATAAAAGGACTTTTCTTGAAAATAGGGAAATAATATAGAAGAAATTAAAAAACAATAAAATTAATTTCGGTACTATATTGCCTATTGAAAACCCTGACGTGAAAAATTACGAGAAAAACTACGTAAAAAATTACGTAAAAAATGAAGTCAAAAACGGTGTGAAAAATTACCTCACAAATTAGGATAGTTTTTCACTATTTATGTATAATATAGTATTTCACTATTTGACTGAAAATTAACTTTTTTACTGAAAATTTGTATTTTATGGTCGAAAATTGGACTAGTTGTTTGAAATTTACGTTTTGTTGTTAAGAATTCATACGTTGTGTTTGAAAAATCAAATGTTTTTTAGCATATACTTTTGTTCAGAACACTCAAATATTTCGTTAACGGTCACTTTTTACGTGATTTTTGACTTCGTTTTTTACGTCATTTTTTAAAATGGAAAAACCTTATCAATCCTTATTCATTTCTTTCGGGAAATTGTAATAGAAACGAAATTGAGTAGCACAAACTTATTTCTACCAAAAAATACAAATTTTTAATAAAACACATGCATTTTTAATTAAAGATAAATTTTCAACCAAAAATAGAATAGTTCTAATTACAGTTATACAAATTAATGTTCAACAAAAAAAACGAATTTTCAACAAAATATCTGCATTTTAAAGCAAAGAAATGAATTTTTCATCAGAAATTGAATACTTGAATTTCCAGTAAAAAAATAATTTTTTTATTAAACGCAGTATTTTTTCAAAAACATGGGAAAGTTTTCAGATGCCATGTGTTTTTTTGTTTAAGCAATCCACATTAGGTTATAAATTTAATATATATATAGTTAAAAGTTTGTCATAAGGACAACCGCAGGATTTCGCTCGGAGCAGGTGCTAGTCTGAAAAATTGCACCCGCTCCCAGCGAAATCGCGGTAAAATTTCAGCTGCAATCACGTCTCACGACCGTGAGATAGGTGGTTAAATTCTGCGACGAATTCAATACGATGATCCGGGAAAAGTCACGTGCACCCTAAGGACACGGAGCGACCCAAGGACGACCGCCTTTTGCATTTTCCCCGCAAGTGTCTTGGCATTTTTTTGACACGCAGGGATGCTTTTCAGGCTATTAACCAGTGAAACCTTGGCACCTCCAAGAGCGCCGATGATCAAGTCGATTAGCTTAACGGAATATTCTCTTCGGTTTGCATGGGCACTGATGCACCACGTGCTCCGCTCAACTCAAGTGGTTTACCCTCAGGAAAAACGTATCTTCGAATTTAAAATACTAAGTGCGATTTCTTGAGGGGAATAAGCCGAACAAAACTAAGGTCTTCAAGTGTTTTTCTAAGTACAAGAGAAGGAGGATACCTAGCGGGGGTAGACCTGGGCCTGGAACGAAGAGAAGGCTCGGCAGGAGGAAGAGTTCTTTCTGGAGAATGTCTGTCAGAAGAAGAAGAAGGTTCACGACGAGGAAACGATGGAATAGGAGCGCCATTAGGTAAACAGTCAAATTTTGAACTTAATTCTAGATGAAGAAAGAGTATTAAATGTATTTAAAGTACGTTGTTATATCATGAACTTCGTTGGTACATCATGAACTCCATGTGGCAAAATTGCGAGGAAAGACTTTGAGGACATTGGGTTAAGTGTTTAAAGCTGTAAGTTCTTCTAATAAAACTATCGACTAAAGAATTGTCTACCAGTAAATAAATTCACCGTCGTTTTCGGCTTTCGCCCACTCTAAAAAAATTGAAGTTAATTTAAATTCATGCGAATGAAATCCCAGGCAATTTTCAATAAAATTATGTTCTTTCACCGAAAAAGGTGAAAAGATGACTTTCCAGAATAGGACAAATTAGCGACACTCTGTGATGACTGTTAGGTAGCATAGAGATTATATTAATTTATTCTACTTACCAATAGAATTAATTATAAAGACCATGGTGAAGATCAGAATATGAACGATCCTCATTTTTTTTGAATACAGGAAAAAAAGGAAAACACAGAATTTTCAGAACAGCGCACTTAATTACTGTTACGATATTTCATGTATAAATACTATTCTGTGATACTTATATTTTTCACCTTCTTGAGCATAGATTGGAAAGAGCTTATCTTTCCGAATTACATGACTTATTAATTCCAGTGTTTTTAATTCCTTGCACGTTTATTACGTTTTTACCTCAAGAAACTTAGATAATTTTTTCAAAAAGCAAATACTAATAAAAGTCTCTTAAAATGTCGCATTAAGTTTTATAAATTTTTAAAAGAATATTTTTAAATCATTTAAATTATTTTTTCATATTTTTAAACTTTGTACAGCATTGTAAGCCAATTTAGGGTCCGGTCGAAAAACGCAAACACAGTTTCAAGAAAAAAAAAATTTCGCCAGCATCACAAATTTAAGAGTTGTTTTGCAAAAAATAATTTCAGATCCTGGAGCCCAAAATTCTCCCAAGCCTCGGAAAATAGGGTGATATTTAACGAAAACATTAATGTAAAATAAATGTAAATTGAAAAAAAAATTTCATACTAGTCCAATTTCTGACCAAATTTATAAATTTTCAATCAAATAGTAAAATTTTCTACTAAAATAATTGAATTTTCCATCAAAGAGGACAAAAAACTATAAATTTAATCGTTGATATTTCAACAAAAAAGACTCAAAATGAAATTGTAGTCTGACAGGGTAACTATTGACTTACCTGTCAATTCGATTTTGAATTCGAAATTCAGGGGTTCAGAAATAGATTTATTTTTTTTAACCATTGACCAAGAGCGAAAGTCTTCGGCCAAGAGCGTTCATCAACAATTGTAACCTTGCGAAATGTTCATGTTAAACCTGCAAAGTTTGTATGCTTCCAAGTAACGTAACCTCAACCTGTCAAATCGAGTTCGACAACAATAACACCGTGGCAGTCAGAGTAAACTCGTCAAGTCAAAAGTCACCAGTACCTACTAACGCACCTTGGATAAAGCACCTATCATTAACCATATTCCAGGCGTCCCACGTTCTCATGGTAACCGGTTTCAATCCAAGACGGCGGGCCACGAACGCTCCGTATAGTTAGCACCGGACCTGGCCGTCATCGCACTGGTACTTCAGCCTCATGCCAGCGAGGAATATCGCAACAATAACGCCACGGAAGCCAAAAGTGGGTAGAGGCAGCAGGGATTTCTTTGGAATTAGTTAACGCACCCTGATTCAAGTATCCGCTACCAACCATCGCCTTACCATGCTACGCCACCATCTTTACGATCGCAGTAGCAGATGGCGGGCCTCCAATATTCAGTAGTTGGCTTCATTCTGTGACAGAGTAAAATTTAACTCACCTGTCACTTCAAAGTGATACCCCTATTAGATGTCTTTTAAAATTTTGAATCCATCGAGACCAAGAGCGGAAGACACCTCGGCCGGGAGCACTCGTCAGAAATTGTTCATTTAGATTATTTACTCCGCAGATTCTGTTTTGATATCACGTAACCTCTACCCGTCAAATCCGAGATCGTCGACAACAACAACAGAAGTCACCAGTGCCTATCACTGACCATACTCCCGGCGACCCACGTTACCATGGTAACCGACTTCGATACAAGATGGTGGGCCCCGAACACTCCGCACAAATAGTACCACATCTGGCCGGCATCCCCACTGGTCATTCAGCGCCACATCACCGAGGCGAGACGTCACAATAAACTCACCATTAACGAATCTCCGGCAATCAGGGTTGAGTCGCCACGTAAAAGGATTGCCAGGGTTCCGACACATTCGAATAGTTATTTTGGAATATACAAGAACCACCAGTAACCACCTAACTATCACCATGGTTGCCGCTTCCTCCTCAGAGTCAACGTTGCGCCAGTCGGATTCTCGCTAGATGCCGCCATCTTTTGCCACACTCTAACGCCACGCCAATGAGGCGTGACGTCACACGAGCAATCACGACTCTGGTGTTACTGAACTCAACTTATCAGTAACCAGGAGACATCAGTTAAACGCCATATCACCAGGACATGTGACGTCACGACCCTCAAAGCTTAATAAGATGATCCGAAACCTGGAACTCGGAAACCATGAAGAAACTATTACCGAAAATCAAATCACGTAAAACTCGGTAAGCATGTATCGTCGTACTATTTCAGATTTTACTAAGAATGATATTGTCCTAATTATACCCAGACGCGCATATGTATGTATATTTTTATTTGCGACTAATTGTTTAAGCACCAATGAAAGATTTTTCTTATGCGCATGCGCGCTTCCGTCTGGTCGAGGTTAGGTCAATTGTCACATGTAGTGGAACGAAAACGTTCAGAACGATACTAAATCTTCTCAAGCAAGAGTTTTAGGTGCAAGTTGATCCTTTTATTTGTTTAATTCTTTAAGCTAAATCAAAATATCATTCAGTTAATAATTTAGTAAGATTACATGTTGCTAATTATTAGTTCGTGATAGGTTTATATATTTGGATCAATAATGTGTTGTGAAGTACAGAAAATACGGCGAAAATTTTGGTTGATACTTCACATTTAATCCCATCGTAATTTTGAATTTGCCGCCCTATTTCTTGCAGCTCGAGAAGTTTAGAAACATCCTAAATTCTCCCTAAATTTTGAACCCTATGATGGATTTACACTTAGATTTATAAGGATGTGAGAATTTCATTACGCCTAGGTAGTTTTTGCGAAGAAAATTTGTTCTTAGTTTCAGTTAGTAACAGTTTAGGTCACAGTCCCGCCACTAGGCGCGCTTTAGTTTGAGACTGGGTAAACGTCGAGCTCCGATGTAAGCTTTAGGATTTATTGTAGAATATCGTAGTCTTAATTATACCTATTAGATTTATGTTTAATATCTCGCTAATTGACACTGAAATCAGTTATACCGAAGTCGACAAACCTTATAGTTCATAGCTTCCCCGGTAGTTGCGCAGTGACTTAATGTTTGTGAACACGTCTTCCTGCGAGCAGCCTTCGAGTTCACGGACTTGGTGCGTCGCATGAAATCTGTCACTTTCGTTCTTGGTCGCCGAATGGCAACACGTGCCGCAAAATATATTGAGATTGCATTCTGATCACCATCGATATTGAACTGACTTTGATTGTTCTGTTTTGGATTAATTTGGATTTACCAGATAATTTTACACAGATTTTGTGAACTTTTGGTCAACTGGAAAGAAAAGAAGGATTTGGGAGGTAGATTTTTTTGTTTACTTGGCAAGCGACGCAAGGGGGGGGGGAGTTGTAGTTCCGGGCTTGGCGATCTTGCTCCAGGCATATGGTAAATAAATAATAAAATGGCCGTTGTGATTTTAAGAACGACCCCTGAGTTTCCATGTCCTTTAGTTTTCCTTTTTTTTTTTTTAGATTTCAGGTACAATTGAACGAATCTTAACTTTTAAACTGCCGGGCAAATTGAATTCCTTGTTAATTCCTTTTGTGTGTGTGTGATAGCGGGCCTGGCTAGCGCCCATAGAAAAACAAATAAAATACAAGTCGATACACGTGTACCCACGCATATACGTGTATAAATACGTATATGATTGAGTACACTATACTTATTGAGGGGAAACCGCCATTCGTTGAGTGGAATAAACCAACCATCGCAATGGCGCCCAACCTATTGACGGTTTCCGGATTTTAAATAAATTTGGACAACGGCCCCTTTACCACGGCCTTCTAGATTTTTATGTGGGGGAGGGAGGGAATAAATTTAATTTAATAAATTAAATTAATAGAATTTAAGAGATTTAAATGAAAGATTCGAGTTAAAAATGTTTATTAATTTAATTTAATAGCAATTTAAATTCGGCATAAAATTTCAAACGAAAAATCGGATTTGAATTAAAATTAAAAAAGTTTGAATTAAAAGATTTAAAGTCTTGAATCTAGATAAAAATTCGAAATTTGGATTCTAAGATAGGGATGTTTTATTTGAAATAGGGATTTTACATCTTATTTACGTGAATATTGGAGTAAAATTTTGATTTTCAAGACACGTTCCCTCACCCTTGGGCCGCTTAGAGCGCCTAAATGATCTGCAGGGCCATATTTGCATTGGTATGTGGCAGCTCGGAGCGCCCTAGACCCTACATATGAAATTCTTCTCATTTAATTTGGCAATGTGAACTCTGTTAACATTGTTGATTATTTGTTTGAATATTTGAAGTATTTGTATTTACCTTTTGCGATTTATTTGACCTGTACATTTTGTTCACGAACCACCCAATTTATTTCAATCATTTATTTTGCGTTCATAACCTTATTGATATCATGATTTATACGATTTATGTACCCCTTGCGAAATATCGTTGCCATAAATGATTCACTTGATATATTTTGGTTTACTCACTCGATGTATTGATTTATACGGAAATTACCTGGTTTTTTTAAATCGTATACCTGATGTGTGATTTATCTGATTAAAATCGACTAGTTAGATCGAACTTCGACCTCGTCCGTCACCCGCTATTTCCGCTTCTTCCACCTCACCGTTAGAATAGGGTGTGTAGTTTTTTTGGTGACGGGACATACCATTACGCCATCGAGATTTTTAAAGATTTTCGAGAGTTTTTCTGATCTTTGGATAAACCGTTAAATTTCAAAATGGCGTTTTGGGACTCGGTAGTGGACGTATGCACATTTCGGGAAATAAAACTACTACCGACGCGACCGATCAGGACGAGGATGAGCTGCCCTCCGATGATCCAGTGGCTTCGGCGGTCATCACTAGTCCAGTAACAGTAACAGTAGAGGGCATCGTCACAACTCCGATTACTACCACCTCAGCTACAGGTGTAGTTAATTCACAGAATCCTTTAGAAATTGCTACAACGACATGGTCTACTGTAACGGTCATGACACCCCGCGAAGACGTAACGACTCAGCCAACTCGTATTAAGCCCGGAAATGTAGGACTCTCGTTTAATTACGCTAATTCTTACGGATTACCGTGCCCTTTCCCACTCGCAGATCGGTCTTCTCTTCTCTTAGACAATGATTTCCCAATTCCGGATGCTTTTAGATTTCCCGGGAATACCAGAAGGAACACGCTAAATTTGCCAAGCGTTCCCCATAGCATCCTTACAGGAAACAACCGACGGGATAGTTTACAATTACCGGAAGTAGCCCAAACTGGTTCGTTAGAACTACCTAGCGTTCCCCAAGACACACCTATGGAAAATAATCGCCGAGACACTCTGAGTTTCCCAAGCGCAACGCGTATAGTTCTTTAAAAATAACTAGTGCTCCTTATAGCACTTTGAATTCCCGTGCAACCCAGTCGAATCTGAACTCGCTTCATCGTCCGCGGGTCCCAATTACAGCAGTTAGATTGGGCTCATAGGGGACTCAGGCCGGAATTCCATAGGGTCATTCGCCGCTCTCATTACCGATCTTTCGATGAACTTTCGCGACTTGGTAGAGGATGGGAAAAGGAATGGACTGCTATTAAAGAATACAAACCACCCCCTAATCCCAAGAGTTCGTTCCAGCAAGAGTTCGCGTACCGCGATTTAATGGCACAGAAACCTGCAAAGAATAGTTCCTCGGCCATTGTCGAGCAAGGTTCCGTCTCATCTGTTGAAAAAACAGAAGCTGTTCCCATGGCTAACCATAAGCCGCTCAACGGTGTCGGGAAAGCTAGGAACGGTAGGATAGGCGGAAGCGGCGGTAACGGTATGGGCAACGGGACCCAGAATAACAAGGTTCAGTTCGGAGGGAAGCAGCAGAGCTCGACTACGCCCGCTGCTTCCACTTCAAAAACAATTTCCCGAGAAAACATATCCGGCGTTTCAGGCGAGGTCACCCGTTTTAGATGCAGACAGGTGGGGCATTACTAAGGAGGGCTTTAACCTTAAGACTTGCCCGGATTGTTCGGGAAACGCTGAAAAGAAACAGTGGGACCGGTCCCTACTGCCTTTCAAAATAAAGAGACCGCCAAAACTGATTTGGACGTCTCTGGGCCTATAGTAACTAACGTTTTTGCCTTAAATGATTTAGGAGAATATAAGGGTATTAGAGTAACACCCTATGATCCCTCCTAGATACCACGTCTTCCGATGAACCTCCAAACTCATTTGTCCTTGAAGCTCTTGTGTATGGGAAGGATGGTGGTTCGCCGCGTCCTGTGGGTACCGTTTGTGATTTGAAACAGGAAGCGGCGAACAGCACCATTGTGCTGTTTCCGATCTTGATCAAATCGCTGGCATATTGCAAACCGAGCTGGTACGCGGTAGAGTGCACCTTAATATCTCTATCGATTCCTTCTCGGTCGATGCTTTGTACGATCCCAGTTCAACTAGGACACTCAATCGTGCCGATTTAGTCCCAAGAATCCTCGAAGCCCTGGGCAAAGGTTTAGACAGCTCTCGAAAATCGTCAATTATATTAGCAAACGGTTCTAGGGATGAAATCTTAGGTGTGGTCGAGCTACCTTTGACTATCGACGGGATTTCTAAAGGTATGCGAAGTCAGGGAGCCACCAATTTGGATACCGAGTTTGTCTTAGGTCTAGACGCGCAATCAGATTTTGACATGGTATTTTCGGCGCGTTCTGCGGAGATTTGGAAGCTAGGTACGGACGGTCAGGTCTACCCACTCGATACATAGTTAACCTCCGAGGATAATTGTAGCGAGATTTTAGACTTATCGAGTGACCAGGACCGAGAAGTTCAGGAGTTGATTAAGAGGAAAATAGTTCCTAAGAGGGAGGGTCAACTCAACGCAACACATCTGGTAAAGCATCAAATAGACATACAAGGCCACGCACCAATAAGGGAAAGATACCGAATAGTTTCCCCTAAGGTGCAAGAGGCCATGTACGCGGAAGTAGATAGGATGCTTGCCAAGGGTGTGATTGATGAGTCCTCTAGCGAATTGGCGCCCCCTATAGTAATGGCTAAGAAGGGCGATGGGGGTTATCGGCTT
>CAKNWW010348884.1:0-10980 GCA_932074435.1 Andricus kollari | reverse complement strand
GACTTCTCTGCGGAAAGCCCGTTAATCAACGAAGAGTAGGAAAACAGAATTAAAATTAGTGGTGAACTGAGTAACTGCTATTCAACGTAAAATTCTGACTTTCCGAAATTCACCATATACTGAGAACGAGGCCCGCAATCAGGCGGAGGACGCAACTGCGTATCAACACTAGGAAGACCGACGATAAGTCATCGGCCATCGCCCACATCCGGTTCAGCAGCAAGAACTTCACGGATTTTCAGCCGCTAACCAAGAAGGATCAAGCCATCCAGTGACAGAACTTCGAGGCATCACGATTAAAGAAAAGTAAGCAATTAAAACAACAAAAACAAATCATATTGAATTGAAAAGAGCATAAGTCCTCCTTACTGTCTGAGGAAGGAGACTAACGTGAAATCAAAAGCTAATTTCACTTTAGGCGAGGCAAAGTTTTTCAATTCCGGTAGAGCATACTCCTGGTGTTCCAGAGCACTACTCTTCCTCAATAAAAATAAATAAAATTACTTTGAAATCAGGCTATTGTAGTAGAACAATACCCTGCATTTCACTGTATTAACGGACAAAAAGTCCAAATAATACACATTTAATTTCTACGCGACACAATTTTTACACCGACAAACTAGAAAAATAAGTACACTATCATATCAAAATATCGCGATAATTTAGAACTAGGGTACAAAACGGACGAGACAAATTCATCTGTTAACATGTCTGGAACGAACTCTCCCAACCCTAATCCAACCTCACCTGTCCAAATAACCGATGAAATGATATTACGGATGTTCACGAATATCGAAGCTTTGACGGCCAAAATGGTGGCTTTAAAAATCGAAAATGCAAATAGAACCTTAGAAATCCAAAAAATAGTAAAAGAATTAGGTCAATAGAAAATAGTCTATCGACGCGCGAAGGGACTGAATCAACATCGTCCCATACATCTATTTTAAAATCGAAAGGACCAGCAACATTAAGTCAATCCCCAAATGAGTACTACCTCGAAAAGAAAGAGATAAGTGAAGACTTTCGAAAAATACACAGCTACTTAGAGAAAGGGAAGATACTAGGACATCCCGACTCCTCACCGATGAAGAAAAAGAAAGAAAAGCAGCGGAACGTCGTCTATTGAAAAACGAACAATTACTCAGAGAAAAAGAAGGTATCAAATTTCAAACTGAGGAAGATGAAAAAATTAATGCTAAATTAGCTTTGGAAACGATAAGGACCATAAATGGCCAAGATGATATCGGCGTAGATGATTTTATTAAAAGCGTTAAAAGGGCGAAAAGTAGGTGCACACAGCCCAACTTACTTCTAGACTTGATTCTCGCTAAGAAAATACAAGGCATTGCGGAAAAGGCTACCCGCTACACACCTGTGAACTCTTAGGAAGATTTATATACTTCTTTAAGACAAAACCTAAAACAAAACGACTCAATTTGAGCATTAAAGAGCAAATTAGAATTCTGCAAACAAGGAATTACAGAAACAGTTCAGAATTTCAGCATACGCTTTAGGCAATTAACCAATGAACTAAATTACGCTGTCCAAGCAAAACATATTAATAAAACTGAAAGAAGAGTGAGAATAAACATAGAAGAAGAAGAAAATATCAACAGATATTTACTTAATTTAAAAAAATAGATCGGCCTCCAAGTAAGACTTTTAAACCAACTAGCTTAGCGGAAGCACAAAGTCACACGAATGAGACAGAAATGTGGTTGAAAGAATCACAACCTGTTCGACAGATTCCGTTGAAACCAACTATGAAATTCCAACCTAGGCCAACACAGGCACCTAGATACCAGGCTAACACTACACCCACTCAACGAATACACAACCATAACATGTCACTAAACGACAGAATGAAAATGAAGTGTCATAAATGTGGTAATTTAGGACATTTTGCAAATCAATGAATTGCAAAGAGTACAAATTTTCCGATAGGTCAATCTTTAAATCGACCACCCCAAGTCCGGGACATTCGAGTTACGGAAGAAGAATTAGAAAACGAAACAATGACAATGGAAGAAGTGCAGGAACAGATAGACTACGGGGACCAAGCAGAATTTCTGCACTCAGCAGAAGACTACAGTCTATTCGAGGAAGAAACCGACGTGCTGACGAATATCACCTGTTAGTAGACTCAGGAGCTTCAATAAACCTTATTAAAAAACAGTAAATACCCGAAGATACGAAGCCTTTCAAATTTTCAAAAATATTCGTCATGGGAAAAGACAAACATGTATCACAGGAAGCAATATACATACCATATTTCTCCAAGAAACATCTCTTCCATATAATAAATGACGATTTCCCATTACCAGAATCCGGTATAGTAGGTTTACCTTTTTTCAAAAAATTTGAAAGATACGCAATAACACCGAAATTTTTTATTTTAGACAACAAAAAACCACCATTACACGATAGTGGCAATTATATAGCCCCGCTCACACAACAAGTGTTTAGAATTCAAGTGAAAGACAAAGACAATGAGATCTGGATAGAAAACAACAACTTAATCCCTGACGGTATATATAAAATCAAAAATGGCGAAATTATAACACCTATAATAAATTATTCAGAAATTCTGCAAAAAATTCCGGACGAATTACAATACGACATAATTCAAACAGTAGATTCTCGAGGCGATACTCACCCTAAAATAAGGGAGAATGATAGCAACCTAGACTACAGTGATAGGATCCAAGAATTACAAAAATTACTAAAACTAGATCACATTGAGAACAAAGTTTCAAAAGTTAGAGACAGCACACATCAAATACTTATTCAGTACCAAGAAGTGTTCACAATACCCGATGACCCACTCCCCTGTACAAAACTCACAGACCCAGCCGTAATCAACAAGCCCATCAAGATAAATGGAGTTACATTAGAAAAAGAGAATAGAATTATAACCCCCTATAGAAGATTAATAAAACCATTAGCAGAAATCTCAGAACCAACAGCAGGTACTTCCGAGCCAACATTAGAGGAACAGAGAGAAGAACTTTCGGAAGACAAACTATACCAAGACTTCATAGAATGGAGACTAAATCCAACTTCAGGAAAAGTTAAAATTAAACCTAACGCTTCGGGAAAACTCTGGACCTTTACGAAGAAAGAACAAATGCCACCCTTTAATGAGGAAGAATGGTTAAGAAAGTTAGGTTGGATAATCGACGAAATTAAATCTAGAAAACTGATTTAAGTAAGATTAGCCTTTGGAGACCCTTTATTTACACCATATAACGCTGTTTTCCACGGCCTGTCAGTGGATCACCCGTTATTGCTATTTGGGATCGAAATGTACGTCAATTTAGTCCCAAAATTTGGAAAAGATCATTCACTGATTTTACAGTTTTGGTTGACTTTTATTGACCCCGCGTCCGGACACATGTAAATCTCGAGATGAACGCGAAAGGAAAAAAATAAAAGGGGTAGGTTTGATAAAAATAAAATTCGCTAGGCCACAAATTTCGGTTAGTAAAGAAATAAGAATTAAGTTTATTAGTATAACAAGAGAAAGGTGCTTCACACGCACGAGTCGACATTTTTAAACAAAGAATTATCTTCCCACAATCTTACCATCTTTATGCAATTATCCCGTGAACAAGTTGAATTTCTTTCGGAAGTAACATTCAAAAAGGACTAAGGCTAATTTCCGACTTATAATTACTTTCCCTCAATCTTGCCATTTTAATGCGGTAATCCCATGAACACTTGAATTATTTCCGGAAGTAAAATTCAAAAGAACTGATTAGATCTAAATTCCGATTTATACGCTGCTAAAATAGGCTCAAGCACACTCGGGGACCCGGAAACACTCGCGGCACTTGAAAGCGGTGGCAAACTCCATGGTCGGAACACGTGGCAAACCTAAACCAACTTTGTTAAACAAAATTTAAGAGAACTTTGCAGTGGATTAACCTGTGTTACCATCGACTTTGCCGGTGATGAAAATCTATACCTGGTCCTTCCTTTCTTGTTCCATTTCGTCATATGCCTTTCGGAATTTCGTAAAGTAGTTCGTTTCCTCTCTGTCAAACATGGCTACTTTGTTATTTCTACTTTTACACGTACAACTGGCGTACCCACGGAAGTTTAGAACAAGAGTGGCAGGTCCAGATGCTTACGGAAGTACAGAAGAGTCGAAGTTCTAGAATCGAAGTGATTGCCCAATAAGAGACGTTACCGAGATCAAGTGGGCAGGTATCGCAAGCTAAGGGAGTTCGCAGACTCGTACATGTTCAGGGTTGCACCCCGGTTTATAGCTATGTTTAACTAATTTAGGCCTTCGGAATACAGGTGGCCCATTCAGATTACATACAAAATTAGTGGATATATAATGACAACGTTTGGGTGGCACTCCGGTGAGAGAGATTGAATAGAGAGAGACTTTGCTCTCCCGTTGCCGGGTCGGGGCCCCATGCTCGCTTGCGACTTTGCCTGAACGACGGTCTCGGACGCCCGTACGGTGGCGGCCTCCAGTTCTAGCGGGAAGAAGTTGAAAAATATGAATCACATAATCTTGGATCCAACGGACTTTTTGCCTCCCCTCCAATTATTCAGTTCGATTCGTCGACAGATAGGGCTCCAAGAAAGCATGAAAAGACAAGGTTAACAGGAATAAGTAAAAGAAAGAAGCGTTATAAACATTGCCCTGAGTGTTTCCTGGTAGTGTTCTCGGAGGTGACCCTTGTTCTAACGTTTGCGTGGTTTGTTTATTTTTAGACATTAAATTTTCTTTTGACGAGGCAGTTTCAAGTGACGGGTAACCAAAAAAAATTATATCCCGTCACAACTCCCCCAGCCTTAAATGGAAATTACAGTTCGTTTGAATTCCGGCAAGATGTCTCGGTCAGGAATAAAATTTCCCGAAATTACGTTGCCGATTCCGACCATGTGTCTCTCAGCACCACCAAGATACTCTCATTTCAGCATAGCAGTAAATAATAATAATAGTAATAGGACAAGCACGACTAAAAGTAAAGGTGGTCTATATCTACCAATTTGCATAGGGTCTTAGTGATAAGCAAACTAAATAGAAAAAGAAAAGAGAGAGAAAGCGCAAAGTGTAGAAGAAGAGAGAAAAAAAAGAAAATAAATTGAGGAGGATGCCTTAGAACATAAGAATGGAAAAGGTAGGAGTTCCAAATGTGCGAACCTGGCTCAGCTTCTAAGGCTCCGTCGAAATTTGGTCAAACGGCGGTTCTGCGGCTTTCTAACCATAATCCTATTGCTAATGCTTAATTGTTTATCGCTAGGTAGGAAAATAATAAATCTCTGACTTTAGAATAGGAAAACTATAATTTTTATTATTCCTCGCGTAGAGGAACAAAACAAACTAATAATCGGGCAAATATCCCATTACAAAATAGAAGTGAAAAAAAAGAGTGGAGGGGGAGGCCGACCGACGACAGTTGGCAGCCTAGTCGAGCATGACCAACTAGTCGCTGGCAGCATCCCGTCCAAGGTAGGCGTTCCTGCGGCCCTGTTCATGAGCTACTTTTTCATGGGCTTTTATTAGGTAGGGTTTAACTATGAGGTGTTGTCCCGGTTTCATCTCCTTCTCTCCTTTGAGGACTCTGTCCGATCGGTCCAACTCCCCACATTTATCGCATGAGGTCTCTGTGACCCCTCTCTGACCGCATCGATAGCCCAATCGGACTGGAGTTGGATCGGGGCACTGCCCACGCAGGTGCCCCTTCTTGTGACACTTCCAACAGACGGTATCAACCGGAAATTTTACGGAGGCCGGTCGCGGGGCTCCTGCCCTCAGCCAACTCATCCGGTCGGTGTACTGCCAGTCCGCTGAATACGTGCCGGAGTATGGCTCGCCGTCAGATGTGACCAACGCCGTCTGCTTCGGTACCGGAAGCTGTGGGTTACAAAATGGGATTTATTTACAACCTGTTCGTGGATCCCTTCATCGCGTATGGATAAAATTTGTTTTTTTCGGTTGTCTGCGATTTTTCAAGTTTTAGTCTTTACTCATTATTCAAAGGGGTTCCGGTGTTTCTTCAACATAGGGCTTAAGATATCTAATGTGTTCCTTACTGGCGTTTCTCCCGTCGGAAGAAACCAAACCAAAAACGACTGGGGATAAGCGGCGTTTGATCTTAAAGGGGCCTATGTATTTGGGACACAACTTAGCGGCCACATCGTCTGCCTTCCTTGACAGTTTCCTATTCGGTTTTAAGACCAGATATCCCACTCAGAAAGTCCTAGCGCGTTTATTCTTATTATAATGTTTCGCTTGTGTCATATAAGCGCGATCCAGATGTCGACAGATCAAATCCCTTAAATTATCTAGCCTTTTTACTCGCTCTAGCCATTCCGCAGGTTTCGGTTCTCGGCGCTGTCTCCCTACTTCAATTTGTCGACGTAACAGTCGGTACGGCAACGGATTCCTTCCGAAATTAAGGAATGCTGGTGACACTTTCAAGGACCCATGGACAGCGGTATTAAACGCAAAGCGGAACTCATGCAAATGAGTGTCCCATTATTTGTGGTTGTCCTGTAAAAATGCGACGATCATCGTCTTGAGGACGCGGTTAACCCTTTCAGTAGAGTTTGCCTGGGTATGATATACCGGATTTGTAGTGTGTATTATTCCGATACTTCTACATATCTGTTCCATTAATTTATTTGAAAATTCGGTACTGTTGTCGGTGTGGACCACATGCGGGGCACTCCAGCGTGAGACTAGTAGATCGATGAAAGCTTTGTGAATCGTGGGCCCGTTTGCCGTTCGGATCGGAATACATTCTACCCATTTCGTAAAGAGGTCTTGGAACACTACCGCGTATTTGTAGCCTGATTTACTGGTCGGGAATGGACCCGTGACATCTCCCGCGACTACTGTCCATGGTTGCTCGACCACGCGCTGACCCATCAAGCCGGCTGGGCGAGTCTGTTCCACTTTACACCTCTGGCATGGGCCACAGCGTTGGTCGAACTTCACGGTGTCATGATACATCCCCGGCCAGTAATATCTTGACGCGATTCGACTGTGCGTCTTCTCGATACCCAAGTGTCCCGCCTGGGGCTCCGAATGCGCTTCCTCAATCACCTGCAGTCTTTGCTCCTCAGGGATCACCAACTTCCAAGAGTCTAAGTCAACAACCAAGGGATCAGTCAGGGGGTCTGGGCGATGTTTATATAGTAGGCCGTCTTCTACTTTCCAATCCGGAAAGATCTTCGGCCTCTCCTGGACGGCTTCCACTCTTCTCGTATACCACAAGTCCGCTGCCTCCGAGATGCTTGCTACTGGGACGTCGTCGTCCTCCTCAGCTAGCCTAGACAACGCATCCGGGACGTGGTGTAAAGCACCCCTCCTATGGATAATCTCGATATCATAAGCTTGGAATTTCAAGCCCCAACGTGCGAGTCATCCCGTAGGGTTCCGTAGGATGTTCAGCCAACGGAGACTGCTATGATCCGTTATGACCTTAAAATGAAACCCTTCGAGGTACTCCCTAAACTTTCGAATTCCCCATACAACCGCGAGACACTCCCGCTCGGTAACGGTGTAATTCCTCTCCGCTGCTGTCAGAGTACTACTGGCGAAAGCTATCACCCGTTCCTCGTCTCCCTGTCTTTGGGTAAGGACTACGCCGAGTCCGGAGGCGCTCACATCCGTTTGAAGGTTAAAGGGGTTCTCGACCACGTCTTTGAACATCGGATAAGCCAATATCGGTGCTTTCGTTAAGGCGCGTTTCAAAAATTCAAACGCCTCGTTCTGCTCATCTCCCCAGTGCCAATTCACGTTGATCCTGAATAACCGTGTCAGTGGTTCCGCGATCGTCGCAAATTCCGGTATGAAGCGTCGGTACCAGGAGGCCATCCCTAGAAACCTTCGTAATTGTTTAACCGTTTTGGGGGCCGGGTAGGAAACTATCGGATCGATTTTGTCGGAATCCACTTTAAGGCCGTCTTTATTGACGACAAATCCGAGATATTTCACTTCTGAGCAGCAGGATTCCCTCTTATCCGGATTTATCGTCAACCCTGCTTCAGCTACCCGATCGAGGACTTTCCCTAACCAATATAGGTGTTCGTCGAAAGTCTCGGCCACCACTATAATATCATCTAAGTAGCTAAAGACATTAGGCCTCATCTCGGGTGTTATAACCCTATCGATGAGGCGCTGAAAGGTTGCAGGGGCCCCAGTGAGCCCAAATGGCATTCTTCTGAACTCGAATAGTCTCCTCCCGGAACAGTGAACGCTGTGTACGTTTGGCTTTCCTTTTCTAGAGAGATTTGATTAAACGCAGCACTCAAGTCTAGCTTCGAGATATACCTTGCTGCTTTTAACTGTCGTAGTATGTCCGTCATGTAGGGCAAGGGGTAAGCGACCTTTTTCGAGATCGCGTTCAACTTCCGGAAGTCTAGGCAAAGCCGGTATTTACCGCCAGGTTTACGAGCCATTACTATTGGAGCTGACCACTCGCTGTGTGATTCTGTAATAATCCCTTCGGCGAGTAGCCTGTCCACCTCTTCATACATGCTCTCCTGGACTTTAGGGGACACTATCCGATACCTCTCCTTAATGGGAGCGTGACCCTGTACAACAATCGAGTGGGTAATGAGGTGGGTCGCCCCTAGACGGTCTTGTGACTTTGGAGGTAACTTTATTCTCAAAAGTTCTTTTAAATTCTCCTCCTCCCCCTCCAGTAGGGCGGCCACCCCGCTACAGCCCTCTTCTTCTACGAGCCACTGTTTTAGGGGGTAGTGTCTCCCATCGGTATCCGGCATAAATACCTTACGCGATTTAGCGATGTATACCATGTCAAATTTTCCTTGACCTTCTAGACCCAGTATTAATTCCGTGTCAAGGTTATTTGCAACTCTAACTTCGCAGGTACGCGTGACCCCGTCAATGGTTATAGGCAGATTGGCCTTTCCGATAATCAAATCGGCTGAACCGTTTGCCATAATCATGCGTGTTTTCTTATTGCAATTTCATTGTCTATCGGAAGCTTTTACTAACTTATCCCAAGCTGACTTTTGTAATACAACGCGAGAGGATCCGTTATCAATCAGCGCGTCTAACGAAACTGTGTCTATAGTAACCTGTACGTGGATTCTATTGGCTACTTCTGACATCTCCACTATACCGCTAATCAGGTCTGCTTCCGATATACTTTCCTCTATAGCCCTAATTTTCTCTAAGTCATCGGCTATAGGGTCTAGGGTTCCCGATCTACTTTCTACTACAAGGTTGGGGATTTCTACTTCGGGATCTCTATGGACCTGAGCTTCTACTGTTATTTCCCTTGGCCCTAGGTCCGAGGAGTCCTCGCCGCTCTCAGCTACGTCTATCGAGCAGGTACTTTGGCCTTCTAGAAGGTTTGACATTTCGAGTTCCGGCGGCATTCCCACCCCGGTAAAACTCTCCGTGTCTATTGTCGCCTGTATCGTGTTCGCGTATCCAAAACATGAGTCCACCGTAATTTCAATATTTTCTGGCTTGTCAGTTCGGGTATGCGACAAAGCTCCTAAGAGTGCTCGAGTCTCGAGGTTTTCCCCCTTTATCTCTACTATTTCCGCTTGTATGTTCGGGTCGATTTTCGCAAGATGAAGTCCTTCGGACTTTCTAGGGTCAATAGAGTCGAAGGTGGTCTCCCTTTCTAATTGAGGGACGTCATCCGACTTTTTATTGACGGCCTCTAATGTCTCGGCAGTACTGGGGACCGCTTTCACTACTCCGTTGCCCCATTTCCCGAACAACTAGGGCAGTATTGTATTCGGGTCCCAAGTAGAGGTGGTCGGACTAATGTTCTCAACAGGAGTATTGCTACTCTGTTGACCCCCCCCCCCCTTTCTTAGGACCTTCCGACGGGGTCGATTGTGTACCGGTGCTCTTTGTATTTCCGGTAATTTGTTTAGGGTTCGGCTTTTTATTGTTGGGTTTATTAGTTTCGGAGGTACTTAATGCCGCTATTCCATCTTCAGCTTCTTTTACGGCAGCTGTGTGGTTCTTTTTGGGTGATTTATTATCTGATTTCGGTCGGTAAGCAAATTCTTGTAGAAATGAGCTTTCGGGAGGAGGTGGGGGTTTATATTCTTTTATGTAAATGTTCCATTCTTTTTCCCGACTTCTCTCTAATTGCGATAATTCTCGGAAAGAACGAAAGTACGATCGACGAATAACCCTATGGTATTCTAGTCGCAATCCCCTATGAACCCAGTCGAGTTTTTCGACTATTGGGATTTCATTGTCTAGTTTTGCGACCAGACTTTGTATATTAGTTAGGTATTCGTCTATCGTTTCGTCCTTGCCTTGGGTCCGAGTTTGAATTTGCTCTTTGACGCGTCTTTCAAAATCGTAATCGCCGAAGTGGGAACGAAATTCTTTTTTGAATTTACGCCAATTGTAAAAATCTTGTTCGTGGTTTCTAAAACACTTTTGTGCTATTCCGTCTAACAATACCGGCATTGCTGTAAGTAGCTCATCGTCCTTTACTTGCGTCAACTTCCTCCGATCTTCTATTTTTGTCAGGAAGCTATCAGGACTTAGTTTATTACTGCCATCGAAAACTAGTTTCCAACTAAAAATGATTTTCCCTAGGTCTCGGTTATTTTGTCTGCGTCTTGATGACGACCTTGTGCTATGAGTTCTTTCCCTTTCGGAAGAGCTTTCCCGTTCTGAATCCCTGCGGAACCCTACGCTACTTCTCCGCGGATAGTTTGTTTAGTTAAGAAGTGAGCTCCTTTTTACTTCTAAATCTGACTCTATTTCCCTTAACAGACTGTCCTGTTCCCCTCTATTTCGTTTAAGGCAAGGTGGGGGTTGACTCGCATTTTGCTGAGTCTAGGTATAGTATCGACCGGAATTTTGTTCTTTTTGTTTATTTCGGAATTCATGATCTAGATCCGTATCAGTATTCGACCTCAACCCAGAAATACGATCCGACCTTTGCCTATAAATTGGTTTCTTTGGTGTTGCTCCTAAGGAAACTTTTCGTCTGGTTGTTT
>CAKNWW010348876.1:0-13525 GCA_932074435.1 Andricus kollari | reverse complement strand
GATTCGAACAAATTTCCTTGTGGTAAGCATGAGAAATCAACAAAAAAATGTTGGAACACGATACTGCACACTTATTTCCCTATTCCTTCTCAACTATTCCCTCTTTTCGCATTTTTGGAAGAATTATTTTCCCCCCTGTTTTTAATAAACTTCCCTTTTTCCCCATTTTTCTCGTTTTTTCTCTCAAGTGTGAACTGCATTAATAGAATCCATCAAGAAGATCCAACTATTTTTTATTGAAAAGTCTACTATTATATTTCTCGTTTGGAATTCATCTCGCTTGGTCATACATTCCACTATTTGGTTGAAAATTAATTAATTTAATTGAAAATGCAACTGTTTTGTGAATAAATCATCTAGTAATAATGATTCATTTTTGGACAATTAATCTTCTTGGTTAAAAAATTTTTTTGTTGTTCTTGAAAATGCAACTGTTTTGTAGAAAAATAATTTGGTTTGATTCAGGATTTATACTTTCTTTTTGAAAATTTGACACTTTGTTAAAAATTCATTTTGTTTTGTTTGAAGATTCATCATTTAACTTGAAAATTTCATATTTCTGGGTTGGTAATTCAACTTATGGCTTTTGAAACTTCCTTAATACTGAAATTCAAATTTTGAACCGAATAAGGCAAAATACGAGAAAAAGTTACAAAGAACGCTTATAGCTATCAAAAACTTCTACAAAATATCTTTCAACTTCTTTTCAATAGGACTTATCATTCTGGTTATATTTGTGGAAAATATTATGAATATTATTAGGAATATTATTCCAATGTTCAAAAATTTCCACAACTTTTTGAACCATTTTTTACAGCACTCTTCGTTTTTACTTTATTTGTTGAAATTGATATGCCAAAACCGAAAATTTCCATATTACGCCAAAGGACGCGAGATGTCTAAAAAGTCTAAAAAAATACTTGTTCGAGTTTTTCTTTTATCCATAAAAAATAATGACAACCCGAGATAGAGAAGAATGTAGAAAATTTAGAACATGAAGATGCATAAAAATAATGGAATCCAAAAGAGATGTTTTTGATAAAGTTTCATTGAAGCATTCCAAGTGCAAATAATATGTAAGTAACCGAGCGCGAGGGCTAAATATGTCCGAGTCACTATATGATGTAATACTTATTAATAATATATTTACCATCTTCAAAAGTTATATAATTTCAATTTAGAATTATATTTTCAAATGCGCATTTCTAAAACAGTTTAATCTTCAAAGCTTCGAAATTAAAGTGTATTGCTTCGAAAGCTTAAATTCAAAAATCTTTGTTTTGAAATTTCTTAATTTTTGGAGGTTTGGCCTTTCAAATTTCACAACGTTGTAGTTTTCAAATCAATCATTTCAAATTTCGTGACAATTTCGCTTTTAAATCTTTTTAATTTCTTATTAAAGCCTTGACGGACAGTTTTAAATCTGATAATTTCAGATGTAATGATACAGCAATTTCGAATTGAAAGTATTCAGATTCGGCCATTTCAAACATTGACACCATATGATAGCACTCTTTTTATATGCTATTATTTTTGTATTTTCAAATTTTAATGCAATATTTAAAAATTGTCCGATTTTCAGTTGGAAATTCAGACAAAGAAATAATTTCAATTTAATAAATATTTTATTGGTAAATTTCAAGAAAAAATAATAGTTCTGACGGAAATGTTCAAATCAAACAAAACGAAATAAAAAGATTAAACATTTTATTGCATGAAATTTCAATAGATAGAAATTAAAGTAACTGAAATTTACACCGGAGTAATTGAAAAATGTATTTAATTCTAAATATTTACAATGTTAGAGTACTGCATTTTTATGTTGGACGCTAAATGGTCAATGTTGCCTTTCAAAAATTTTAATTTTGCAATTAAAATTAAATTTGTTAAATTTTGAAAAGTGTTAACAATTGCTTTTGCAGCATTGTTTTCGGCGCTATATGTGTGGTGGTACCAGCTTCACATCTGAAACCAGAGCGCGAATCGTTTTTGAACAAACTTAAAGGACTGCGTAATTGGGCCTGGTGGTAAACATGAACCCTTAATTAGCCCTTAAATTTTAAGAAAACCCAAATCAGATTAAATCAACTGTTTGAAAAAAATCTTCAAAAAAAGGCGGTGCTAGCTTCAGAGGCGTGTTATTTGGTTATATCAGCATGGGGTGGACCGATGACCATATAATTGGCAATTTTCAAGATATGCTGAAAACTTTCATGGCAGAAATGAGCGCAATTAAAATCCCTCATGAAAACCCCTTCATCACAACGGATAAAAAACTTTTTATTTTGTTGGTCATCACTTTGCAAAATGTCACAACCTTCATATCCTGGACGGTTTTCAAGGTTTTCTAAACAATTTTTTGGCGCATATGAGCGCATTTACAGACGAATTGCTCCATATCAGTAATTTTAAATTTCATATAACTGTCAAAGTTTTAACACCTGCATCGCAATGTCCCTTAAAAATGATACCTTTGTTAATTAGTTAGCCCAATTCTTTTACTGGTGGAGCATTCAAGCGCATTTGAAGTTATGACGGATAGCAATGATGAACTCGAAAAATTGTCATTATATTTTTAAAAAATCGCATCAGCCGCCTACCCATTTTATTGCAATTTAAAATTGAAAAATCCCAACACTGAAGAATAGCAAATTGCATGCACGAAAAAATTAATTAACTCTGAAAGTATTAATAACAAGATACCTTTTTAAATTGTTAATGGTTCGAATAGAGACAACATCAAAATTATGAGTAGGTACATTAGAATGTCTTGAAAAAGTATATTATCAGAGCTTCTTATTTTCTGTGGCGTACAAGATAATTCATGTCAAATAGATCCATTTTTTTAACAACAAAAATTATTTGGAAAACTACAAGAAGAAAACGAATTATTCATTCATAAGGTGTTCCATAGCTAAATATTATTACGTCTGAACCCTTTCAGGGGCACATTTTTCTGCTGCACCCATCTCAGACCTAATAGTGTATACAAGGGTTTTAAGGGTCGCTGATAACGAATCTGGAGTCATATTTTCGAAATTCGAAATGGCGTATTCAAAATGGCGGGCGTAATTTTCAAAAATTAGCCTATCAACAAAGTCAAAACTGTGATCGACATGTAAGGAAAAATGATTTAAATATTCGCGCAAAATGTTTGGTTCGTGAAACTTGAAAATAAGAACATACGACGAACGGAGATTTACTAGTATTTAGTTGATGATATGAATGTGTGCCGGAGGTAATAATGTATCGTATGATTGGTTAATTACATTTTCGGCAATTGGAGTAGGGAGAGCTGTAAGCGCGAGACGAGAGTTGGTCATTTCTTCTTAAGAGACGCTTGCAAATAGTAATTTTGCTTGTGAAGTTGATTTTATGTTACATTTTTGTGGTAAATTCCATTTTTGCTACGTTTGTTTGGAGCTTCGCCTCTGCGTCTAAACTGCGTGGCAAATTTATATATCTGGAACTCAAATCTGGTTATTGTCAATAAATAATCACCGATGGATATAATCGAGGCCCTCTCTCGAAATGTGCTCCTAATACTTGTACTTAATCGGAAACGATGAGGATTTTCCCACATAAGGAAATACCAAGCATTTGAATAGTCCTTAAATTCTTTTCTCGATAATAGCAACATTTTCATCACACGTCATCCAATGAAGTACACCAATGATCGATGAGTATTTTATTATAATTAACAGCGATCTCGAAATATTATTTATATTTAATTATATGTCTCGTATTTTGATTGATTTTATATGTTTGTCGAATATTTATAAAAAATGTGTTTGTCGTGTCGAATGTTAGTGAATGAGTGACTCGTAATAATATTCGTTTCTATGTGGAAGATATCATTGGTCAATCGTTTGGCCATTTCAATTTATGCTTTCATTCAAAGGCCATGTTAATGACATGCATCATCATATATATTTAAATTTAGTAAAATTACTTAAATGCTAATTCTTATTATAACTCTAGCTCCGTTTGCATTGAACCTTTTTCTAAATATTATTTAAATAGCTTGAGTAATAATTTTGAATAAATTAGTTACAATTTCATGAATTTTTAGTATAAAGTTTAACGTAACAAAAAGAGAGTGTTACAGACACTATTTTGACCGTTAGCCCGGCACACAAACGTGGTCTCCAACACGGTCAAAATTCCGAATACACGAAAGCTTGTTTATTCTTTCTTGGATAATCTAATCTTTTTCTAGTATACTAAAAAAAGTTATTTATGCATTCTATTGATATAATTATAATACAATTCAATATCTAGCCCAAAAAATTACATGAAAATATTTTATTTTTATGAAAACTCCCATATTTGAACAATTATTTCGAGTTTTTAACACCTAAGACTAGATTCAAATTCAGCGACCTCAAAAACCCCTGTACAAGTAATGCTAGCTGAAATAATTCAATTTTGTAAAGTTTTCTTAAGATAAGGGTGCCATATTGTATCCGCCATTTTGAATTTCTGAAATCCAAAACTGGATTCGTATTCAGCGACCTCAAAAACCCATATACAAGTAATACCAGCTCAAATAATTGAATTTCGGGAATTTTTCTTACGACAAGGCCGCCATATTGGATCCATCATTTTGAATTATTGGAATCTGACACTGGATTCGTATCCAGCGACCTCAAAACCCCCTATATAAGTAATACCAGCCGAAATAATTGAATTTTGTGAATTTTTCTTACGATCAGACCACCACATTGGTTCCGCCATTTTGAATTTCTGAAATCCAAAACTGGATTCGTATTCAGCGACCTCGAAAACCCCTATATAAGTAATACCAGCTGAAATAATGGAATTTTGTGAATTTTTCTTACGATAAGGTCGCCATATTGGATCCGCCATTTTGAATTTTTAGAATCTGACACTGGATTCGTAATCAGCGACCTTGAAAACCCTTGTGTACCAAATATCAGTAAATTTTGTTGTAAAATAAACTCATAGCCGAATTTAATTGAAAATCTCTACATTTTGTTGTTGTTAATTGTTTATAACTAATTAGATATAGTGCTGCCCTAAATTTTGAGCCGAGAAACCCGTTCTCTTTGCATCCCCTATTCAATGACAAAAGATTAGAGCCATCTAGAGCTTAAATTATTCAAGCTATAAAGAAAAAACCGAGGAAAACTAGGGTGCCACTATAGTGGCACCTTCCACTGAAAGGGTTAAATAGTTATATTTTTAAATCTTTAATTAAAATTGTTCACTGTTTGAAGAAATTACATTCATAATTATTAAATTAATAAACTTTCAACTTCTAACGCCTTCCATATGAGATTATCTAAGCCTGAAAAATACTCATTTTCAATTTGAAAATGTACGAAGTAAAAATTGTAAGAGACTTCAGGTGGAAAATTTTCAAATTAAACTCTGAAGGATGACAAAATTTTAAATTTTAGGTCATCAAAATCTACAATAATTAGGATTAATAGGGTATTGAACATCTCTTTTTATAATAGTAATAGTCAAGTTTTGAATACTATTTTTCCCTGATAATTTATCAAATAGAATATGCGCCGAAAACAAGATAAGAAAGATAAGAATCACGGCCTATATATGATCGCTTTTTCAACGCCGAATTCTTTCTTCAAGATACTAGCATCCGAATTGTTAGCCTTACAATTAATTCATCACACCGCTGGATCTTCAAGAAATTCGAGAAAGAAGTAAGAGTTTAAATTTAAAGCTAGAAATACGGTTTTAATGTTGTTTTCTTCCTATGATTTTAGATTACGCAAAGCTTTGATATGAACAAGGTACACTTAATAGCGACTATTCTCCTCAGTCTTATTTTAGGAGCGAGTAAGTGATATTTAAAAAAAATGTTTAAAACAAATTTCATCATTCTGTTTTCATCATTTCTGTTCTTTAAGTATTGTCCAAATAATAAAAGTATCAATTAAGTTAATTGCGTCTTATTACAAAGCTTTAACATTTTCATTTGCTTCTTTCAGACGCATTCAGTTATAAAGATGCAAGAAACTGGGGCGAAAAATATCCAGAGTGCAAAGGGAAACATCAATCCCCCATACTTATTAATGAAAATGTAAAGAATGGTTTTGAAGCTTCTAAGCCAAACCTGAAACGTACAGACTTTGATAAATTACCCAAAAAATTAAAAATCAAGAATACTGGTCACACTGGTATTAAACATTTATTGTTTTATTTAATGGATTTAAATCCCATTCATTTCATTTAATACAATATTTAACTTTTTCTATAATATAGTGGAAATAAAAGCTGATTGGTCTGGAAAAGCTCCAAGGGTTACTGGTGGACCCCTTGATGGGAATTACGTATTTGAGAAAACCACTTTGCATTGGGCCCCAACAAGGGTAAATATTTAAAAAGATTTTAATAACTTCTAAATCTAAATAATAAACATTCGATAAATATATTAGTGATATTTTACTACTTGAATTTCAAAACAAGTGACAAATAGAAGATTTTAATGGAAAAACGCGATATTGAGACATATTCAACAGTGTTGACACAATGATAATGGAATATTGTGCAACTTGTAGAAAGGCTACATCATCTCCATCAAACTAACGTATTGCAAAACTATTTCCTCAAAATGAAAATACTGTAATTATTAACCCAACCATATTTTACCTTACCCATTCACGTTAAAAATAATCCCCCAGAATCTCAATCTTAAATCGAAAACAATTGACAAGGAAAGTTCACTTATTATTTAATGACCGAAATTACCAAAGTGGTATTAAATATTTTCACTTAATGCCTTTAGTAGTTAAAGAAAAGGTTGTTGTTTTACTATACCATCCGTGAAATGAGAAAATTTTACTCTTTCATTAGCCAACCTTCCGATTTAGAAATCAATTAGTAAAATTCTCACTTATTTACATTTTGGTAATAACAAATGGAACCATTTTTGAAGATCATAATTATACGAATTTTTATTTTCAACGCACGAATAAAAAGTGGGCTGAGGAGGTGGTTCCTGCTGGTGGGGTAAAGGACGACTTCATGTAAGTCAAAAATGCTCTCTTGATATTTTTATAGTCGTTGACGCTGACAAAATATTCGATATTAAATTTTATATACTTATTTTTGTTCAATAGGTATGTAATGGATATACACATGTTTTTTTATAAAAAAGATTTGAAATCATTTGAGAAAGCTGAAACACAAAGGGGCGGTCTTGCTGTATTTAAAATAGGGCTCTGGGTAAGAAGCGCAAAGTAATTATTTAAAATAAGTGACTTCAATAAGTGCTTATTTAGTGTTTGTAAAAAATATTATATTATGAGAAAATACGAGGGGCGATTATGCAACTTTTTCGCATTCATTTCGACTACGACTTTTACGATTATCATGTTCTTTTTTTAATTGTTGTGAAGATTAAGATTCAAAAACAGACTACCGACTTGAATTTCGAAAAAAAAGAAGTGAAAGTGAAAAAGTTACGTGACCTCCCCCCCATGCCCCCCCCCTAGTGTGGCGGCAAAAGTTAATTTTTAAAATTATGTAATAATTCTAATCTTGTAATATTTATAATGTACAATATTTAATGGATGAAAGGAAAGAAATAATTACTAAATTTTTTAAATCTGTAATTCTCAGAGCTGCAACAGCCTATTTTTCTTGGAAAAAGTGACAAAATGTTATTAATTTCTAGTCTAAAAATTGACGATAAAAGACTTATGTGTACTAGTAATGTGACTAACATTTCTTTTAAATGTTAAACAATTTAGAAGATTTGTATTCATATGACTTCAAACCAATTCAAGGTGAATTAAAAATGATTCAAATTGATTAAAATAAATTTAAAAAATCCATTTATTTAAATAAACTGGAGTTAATTTAAAAGAAATATGTTGAATATGTTGATATAATATGTGAATATGTTGAAGTACCCTAAATTAGACTAAGTCCTTTGAAATTCCTTCAAGTTATTGAAATAAATTAAAACTTCGATGGAATTTTTACAAATATCCTAAAGAATGCAAATTCTTTAAAATATTTTCAGATACCTGAATATTTTTCATAGCTTTTAAAAACTCCTTAGAATTTTATGTTATTGAAATATATTACAAATATTCTGAAATATTTAAAATCCTTTAAAATCTCTTGCAATTTCTTTAAAATTTTTAAAGCTCTCAAAAGTGTCTTGGAATTTTAAATATCAACCTAGGATCATACCAATTGTTTTAAATCTTTTTAAAAAATCATTCAAGTTTAAAAAATTTGTTTGGAAATACCTTCAAATGTTTGAGATCCTACGAAATTCTTTAATTCTTGTGCATAATTTCCTTGAAATCCATTAAAATATTATAAGATCCCGTTAAATGATATGGAATCTGATGATATTTTCTCAAATCTAAGGAAATTGATCACACATCCTTGAAATTTCAGATCGAAAAAGACGACCCTCAATCTTGGTTTGGGGCCGATCAACATTTCTTTGAAAACCTGAAAATAAACTTACATAAGGTGCAGTCTCCAAATTCAACTGCCGAGATACCCCCGTTTCGCTTCGCAAATTTGTTCAGTTTTGGAGAATTTATATTTTACGAAGGCTCTTTAGATTATCCACCTTGTTCGGAATCTGTGACTTGGTTCCTCGGTGATGCTAATGGCCCTATTCCTGAAGGCCTGGTAAGAATATATATTTCTTGAAAAAATATATAAGAAAATAGGTTTATTATTTTATTCGCAACCACCATGTTATGAGCCTATAGCGCCCCCTAAAAAGTGAGCATTAGATAGCCCTTTACGGAATGGTGTCAGCTGCTGACATATTATTAGCTCTAAACAGCGTCACACTGACAGATTATTAGATCCACAAATGGCCACTGAATAACGCATAATGTATTCCTCAATCATACTGTTGGAAAAAATAATGGCACTTTAGCTCGGACCAGCTCACATTTGAAATTTCGCGCAATGCCAGAATACCAATCACAGCCCAAACAGATGACTGCCACGCTGGTCGTATGGTTTAAAAACCAAAAAGGTTATAAACGTCACTACTCACTTTTCAGACGGCCCTATAATCTCATGAAATGCTTATTTCGTATAAAATATCGTACATCACTCGTATAGTTACACACACCTGCACGTGGAGCTCAATGTTCATGCAAACATTGATCTCCCCGTGAAGATGTGTCTAAACCTACATGTGATGCAGGCTCCTATTGTTTACTACTACTATTTTGTATTCGTATTTTTTGTTTTTCTAGGTAAATGAAGTGAGAAAAATAAAGTTGGCCGAGGGAGATGTGTCAAATGTTAGAAGTGTCCAGCCGTTAAACAAACGTGAAATTAAGCTTGTTCGTGACGATGGTTCTTTCAGTGAAGAATAACCGGTAACTGTCGGTAACCGGTTGCGATCGGGAAAGGTTTTTTGCAGTTTTCCTCTCCCTTGGCTAAAAGGCCAAGCAAATGCGAACACCTCTAATCAAAATCCGGCTGCAGACGGTAGGGGGTAGAGAGTATGAATAAGGGTTTTTAATACGCAAATATCTAAAAATAATATAAATGTAAGTAATAAAATAAAATAAAGTCTTTGGTTGCTTCAATAATTTATTTTTTGAGTTATTTTAGGTATATAACCCCGTTAAAGCCAAAAGTATTTGAACGTCTATTATAAAATCCTGCGAAATTTCATGAAATTTGATGATATATTCTAATATCCGGAAAAATATATTAAAGTGACTCGAGAACTTTTAAAATTTCCTTAAGTATTTTAAATCCTTCGAAATATTTGAAAATTCCTTTGAAGTTTCTTAATCTTATAGCGGGATACATTACTTTAAGGAGGGAAACTAGGAATTGGGATTATTGAGATAGAGGAAGGTGAAGTCAATCAGGAAATCCCAATTTTTGTTAATACTTTTATTGACTTACTCTTACGTCCGCGGCGAGTCTCAATGTGTAAAAAACAGTTTGCGTGGCAAGGACTTAAAATGGACTGACTCAGTGGTGAATCGGTCGGTTTTCCCGGATAACCGATTCTCGGGCTTTTCCGGAATTTCCCGTGACCCTACCATCATTCAAGGCCCACCTTCTTAATTTGTAATTACTATGACCTATTTGATGTAACTTCTTTTATACCGCCACCCCCCTGAACGGGTTTCTGTTCATGGGTTAAGACATTCTCTAACATTTCTAATTCTCTTTCGAAATCTTCTACTTCTTCTGTAGTTAGATCTAAATATGCACAATCGTCTTTATCATCTATTTGTTTTACTATTTCACAATTAGCATTATTATTATCATCATCTGCGGGTTCAACGATTTCAGGATCAACGGTGCTGTTATACTTATCTACTGTTTTAGGTATCTCGATTTTTAGTGAATTTTGATACGCTCTATTAATCTCGACCCATCCTCCTAGTTTGTAATTAAAATTAGAATCGTCTGGCGTTGTATGATACCTCATATTTCTAATGGGACGATCATTACAATACGTATCGTGAAATAGGTACAATTCTTTAGGGATTATTGTTTCGCAAAATCTACAATTCCAACTGATTTTGGCGATCCTGGTGGGTTTTTCCTGCTCCAATGTCTAATCCATATCTTCTCTCTCCAAAAATAACTATCTGAAAAATTGAAAAAAAAGAAGAATAATAATAGACTTTTAACGTCGATGTTAGTGTAACTGTAATGACGAATCTGAAAGAGGCTATGTATTAATGAAGTCCAAGTATGTGTCAGTGTAACCAGTGGTAATCGTCAAGTGTATGTGTTTTTGTGTGTTTAATTTTATTCGTTATCTTAGTCTACATATTTTCTAATATCATTTACATCCCATTCTCTGAGCCTTTTTCTGTGAGAATTTTTTATCTCGTATATTGTATTTGAGACTTTTCGCTTAATAAAATAAGGACCATCGTAAAGCGGGAAGAACTTTTTAGCTGTTTAAGTTTTTTTGTACTTCTTCCTTAGCTAATTGTAATCTTCTCAATCTGTCGGTCCACTTATCGGTACTTTAAAATTCAATCGTTTCGTTATTTTCTAATTTTTTTCTAAGGGATTAAAGGGGCTGCAACTCACGACCTAAATTGAGAAATGCTGGTGTAAATTGCGTTGACAAATGTTTGCACGTATTTAACGCAAATTGTAAGTCCTAGATATTTTCATCCCATCTCGCGTGATCATTTTCCAAATAAGCCTTAATCGCGGTTTTAATTGAACGATTACACCTCTCGGTTGGATTAGCTTGTGTATGATATTTTGGTGTATTCGCGTGCTTGATTCCGAACTTGGTACTTAATTCTCTTATGGTTTTGTTTACAAACTCTTTTCCGTTGTCAGTCAATAGAATCCTAGGTGTTCCCCAACGAGCGATTATCTTTTTATGAAACTCGGTTTCTATTGTTTACCATTCGCTTTTTTAATGGGAATTAGTTCTATCCATTTTGTGAATAAGCCAACAAAAACCAATAGATGTTCGTTCTTCTTTGTTTTAGAAATTGGTAACGGTCCCATCATGTCGGCAGCAACTACCGTCCACGGTTTCTCGATAATTCTTTTGCCCATAAAACCTGCCCTTTTTTGATTATTTGTTTTTATACGCTGACAAATATCGCATTGTTTTACATAATTAATAATATCTGAGTACATCCTCGGCCAGAAATAATATTTAGCTACTCTGGAGCACGTTTTTTCAGTACCTAGATGTCCTGCCTGTATCTCATTATGGTTTTCGCGTAATACCTGACTCCTAAACTTTTTTGGAATGGTCAATTTCCAAGGATTTTCACCGGGTAGTAAAGCTGATTTTAATGGGTCTGGCCTATAAAAATATAATTGTTTATCAGTAATACGCCATTTTTCGTGTTCTTCTGGATTAGCGTGTTCTTGTTTTATTTTTATTTTATACTATTCGTCTGTGTCGTTACAAAACTCCTCATTCGTTTTTTCGATACTGCAAGATAATATTGAGGCTACCGACTGATTTGGCTCAATTATTCTAGATAACGCATGCGGTACCCAATTTGAGCTACCTTTCCTGTATACGACTTCATAATCATATTCCAACAACTCGATTTCCCACCTTGCCAACCGCTCAGTTGGATTCTTCAGATTATAAAGCCATTTTAGGACTATGCCATCTGTTATTACTCTTAAGCTATAGCCCTCCAATTAAGGTCTAAAATTTCTAATTGCCCATACAACCACCAAACATTCTTTTTCTGAACTTGTATATTTTTTCTCTGCACTATTCAAGCCTCTGCTTGCATACGCGATAGAACAATTTTCCTCATTAATTTTTTGAGTTAAAACTGCGCCTAATACCGTGTTGCTCGCGTCTGTTTCTACTTGAAAAGGTTGAGACAAACCTGGGCACGATAAAATAGGTGCCGATGTTAAGAGTTCTTTTACCGTTTTGAAGGTGTTTTCTTGTTCTTCCGTCCATTCCCAATGCCTACCCTTTTTTAAGAGTCTGTTAAGCGGTTCTACAATCTCAGCAAAGCTTGGCATAAACCTCCTGTACCAACTGGTCATTCCTACCAATCTCTGCAATGGTTTAATTATTTTTGCTCTAGGGAATTCCAGTAGTGGTTTAATTTTTTCCTCGTCAACTTTTTAAGCTTTCTCATTAGCCACAAAACCAAGATATCTTATTTCTGAACAGCCGAATTCACATTTGTCCGGGCTGATCGCTAACCCAGCCTCATTAAGTTTGTCTAGAACGAGATTTAAGTAGTGTAAGTGTTCGTCAAAGGTCTGAGTAACAATCACAATATCGTCCAGGTAACAAAATATCTTTGGCTTTAATTCAGGTGTAATGATTTTGTCCATAGTCTCTGGAAAGTTGCTGGAGCATTGGTCAAACCAAATAGCATCCGCTTGAATTGATACATTCCCTTTCCAGGGACTGTGAAAGCTGTTATTGGCTCAGAGTCTTCCTCCAGTGGAATTTGGTTGCAAACCCAATGTAAATCGATTTTAGAGATATACTTAGCCGATCTTAGGGTGTCTAGAAGTTCCGTCATTAATGGTATTGTTCATAAATATTTCCTAGTAATTTTATTGACCTTCCTAAAGTCCAAGCAAAACCTATACTTTCCATTTGGTTTTTTAACCATGACGATAGGGTTGGACCAGTCGGAATTTGAAGGTTCTATTATTCCTTCCTCTAGCATCCTATCTATTTCATCACACATAATTTGTCTAATTTTAGGACTAACGTGCTAATATCGTTCCTTTGTCGGATTGTGTCTTTGCACGATTCCGCTACATAATTCTGCAGCAAAAAGTTAGGGTGTGACAGACCTAGGTGGCTTCATTATTAAATTATGTAACATTATAGCGTTTTTTTTTGTTGAAATTGTACCAATTTTTCTTATTTTGGTATTCTATTATTTCATTAAGACTCTGAGTCTCATGACCAATATTTTGTTTCTTACCCTAAATATTAGTATCAAAATATTTAAATAAATCCTTTTCTTGAATTTTATTATTGCAATTAATTTTATCTGTACGTGATTTGCTTTTTATATATGATTCTGATTGGCTAGCTGTT
>CAKNWW010348870.1:0-13119 GCA_932074435.1 Andricus kollari | reverse complement strand
TTGCTATTTGTTTTTCTTTACAGAAGATATTACAAACGACGGTAACTTCTGTAATGTCAACGTACGAGCACACAGATCAGGACATGGCTCATCTAGGTTCAAAGACTCTGCGGAGGATTTAGAATATTGTACGTATTAAAACTGTATATTTATATAGTCTTTTCCTCATTTCATTTGGAATTTTTACTGATACAATTTCTTTGTTTCTTACTTATTCAGTCGACAAAGCCCAAACATTGATGCTTATGAAAATAAATACAATGGGAGTAATGCTTGAGTCGTTTTGTCGGAATAATGGAACTGCACCTAATAAATCTGATAATCAAAGCTCAGTAAGTTTTACTAATAAAGACACTGATCTGAAGATGTTTCCAGCACGCAGTATAAGCGAAATGGAAAAAATCGAGAAGAAAATGACGCACAAAAAATTCTTTGACAAAGTTGTAAGTATTTGACTTACTGTAATATTATCGATCATATTTGTGCTCTGTAAGTAAATAATTTTTACATTTCTTGCAGGTCCATGCTTTAACTAAGATCGGGAAACACGTAACCATCAGCATGACGATTACAAGCATGTTGAATAACCTCCTAACCTTTGAAACTGGAACGAAGTATTCCTTTGTTGGTAGATCTGAAAAGAAAAAACCTTTTAACAAATTACTTCTTTACAAAGCAATATGTAGTAAGAATCATATTATTATTCATCTAAATGTTAAAGTCTTCTATCATTTTAAAAAGCAGTTAGTTGTTTATAGTACCTTATCTTTTGAATTTAAACGCATTTAAACAGTTTAGAAAATAAGTCCATTACACTTCATCAAAGTTGTAGAGTTTACAAATTTGAAGGATTTTTAAAAATACTTTTAAAAACTTACAAGAAATTGAATTAAGTAATTATGACGTACAATAATTTTTATTAGGAAAGCAATGGTCACCATTTTTTCCGATGATCCTCGACTTTTTCTTTCACATGCTAATGCCACAATTCTTTATGATAGGTGCAGTCGATATTGTGGATCCGGATGCAACGATTGTATCAACCACTAAAAGTGTGAAAGATTGGCTCTATCAATGCAAGAATCGACAAGAGCGGGAAGGGTAAGTGTCACAATGTTGCTGTGATTCTCTCTTTCATAAATTATTTCAATTTGCATGATAACTCATTAAAATCATTTTTACCTCAGGAAAAATGCTAAGAAAGCACAAGAAAGGGAAAAAAATATGCAGTTCAATTTGGAGGAAGACGATGACGAAGATGATTCCTCATTCAACTTGTAGAACACCTAAGCAGTAGGTGCCTCATCGTTAACTTGAAAGAGTGTTACTACATCCTTTTGTATTTTCAGAATTTAGTTTATATTTACGTATATTTAATCTGTAATATCGAAATACTGATTGAGTTTATAAACAACGACAAAATTCACAATGCGCAATTATAAATGCACTTATTTCGAAAGCAATATTTAATCTTAAGGAGGTTCTTGAAGAATTTAATTTTATGATAATTGTGATATTTTACCTACCACATTACATAAGTCACTAAGATTAGTCTATAGAAATTACGTTTGAAACTTAAGTTTTGAGTCCTGTATAGTTTTAAATTGAAAGACTGATTAAGTTAATAACGGCGAGAAGTTAAAAAATGCTCAATTGTAATTTGATATAAAATGCTACATGGCACTATCAATTAGTATTCATAGGTATGACTTACCTTACCTGTTAAACAGACACTACAACTTACTTTCGCAAAAACATATTAAACAGTGCTGTATTTAATAACTTGTTTTTTTTAACTTGCCTTTTAATTCTGTAGTTACATACATTTGCGCGATTATTTCATTTCTAAAAAACGCTCCCTGACCATTGCAGTGAAAGCTTTCCTTAATATTGCTTTGCAAGCTTTCCTAAATATTGCCTCGCAAGCTTCCCTAAATATTGCGTTACAATATTTCCACAATATTGCTGCGCAAGCTTTCCTCCAAATTACGTTTCAAAATTCCCTTAAGTTTGCCTCGCAAGCTTCCCTCAAACTTACGGTGCAAGTTTCCCTCAAGTTTGCCTCGCAAGGTTGCCGTAAGGCGGACATTGTCTTACTTGCGGCAAACTTTAGGCAAGTTTGCTGCAAACTGTTGTGCTATCTGGGTAGATATAAATAGTGATAATTTCTGTGAATCTAAAAAGACTGATATTTATTTTTGTGTTAATAAGTCATAATGTATTTATGTTTATTTATTTTTGTTAAACATATTATATCGAAATCATTACTATTCCTCTTTGTCAATACATATTATCATATTATTAATATGTATTTATTATTATATTTTCGAATGTAAAAGAGAATAAATCATTTTTATAAACGAAATTCATTCCTAATATATGCTGTACTTATTAAAATATATATCAATTTTTAAATAATTTGAATAAAATCTTATTTCTAAGATATCTTGAATAAAGGATCAGATCAGATTTTGGCAGGGTGATTTTCCAGCATTTAGGGTCATTACGAAGAGATCCCCGCAGTTTTTGTTTAGCTACATATCAGTCAAACTTTTTTTCCGTATATAAACACCGTGCCAAGCTTGGCAACCAACATTCAGTTAATGATATTAGGTTATCCTCAGTAGGTTAATAGGTCCAGTGCTGGGTCAGTACCAGCAGCCTCTGTAGGTTACTTATATTTGCGAAGCTTCCAGTTAAATGTAGCTCAATACGGGCGCAATCTTGGCAGCTAACAGTCGGCTCATGATATTGGGCCAATCCTAGTAGTTTAGTTGGCCAAACACTGGGACAGCACCAGCAGCCTTTGTCAGCTAATTGAGTTTATCGAGCTTCCGCGAAATATCGACCCAGAATCGCCCCAAGCTTGGCAACCAACATCCAGCTAATGATATTAGGCTATCCTCAGTGGGTTAATAGGTTTAGTACTGGATCAGTATAAGCAGCCTCTGTAGGCTCTTGGCAGCTAACAGTTGGCTGGTGTTACTGGAATAACATCAAAGATTGAATCAACCCAGTGTTGGATTAGTACTAGCAGCCTTAGTCGGCTATTTAAATTTTCTGAGCTTTCGCTGAATTTCATCCCAGTATAGGTCCAGTCTTGGTAGCCATCAGTCGCCTAGTAATATTGAGCTATCTCAATGGTTAAATCGACCCAGCACTGGGGCAGCACCAGTAGCATTTATCAGCTATTTAAAGTCGGTAAGCTTCCGCCACAATTCAGTCTAGTATCTGTCTAATGATGGGTCAGCACCGGCAGCCTTTATTGGCTATTGTTTTTTTCCGAGCTTCATCCGAAATTCTGCACAGTATCGGCCCAAGCTTTGAAGCCAACTGTCAGCTTATTGTATTAAGCCAAACTCAGTGATTTAATCGGCCCAGCGCTGAGTCAGGGCCAGTAGCAGAGCTGGGCATTAATTGGCGACAAATGTAATTCAAGCATTTTGAGAAGAAATTGAGTCAAATTACAAATTACTCTTATGTAATTTGCCTTTTCTGCCAGATACACGAGGTCCAATTACTAATTTAATTCAATTACATAGCCAAAGTAATTTCAATAACTTCTAAGTTAGTTTGCATTAAGAGTGAAGAGGTGGGATGGGGGTGGTGAACTGCGCTGTAGAGTTCAGCAGTGAATGGTTTGCGCAGTACACTTATGCAGTACATGAGGCTACACTGGAGAATTACGCTATGCTTAAAACTGCGCAGTACAGCCATGTGATACATAGGGCTGCGCAGTAGATTTATGCAGTGCGTAGGGCTGCGCCATGCAGTTGTACGACAATTAGGGATGCATAGCAGACTACATGACACAAGAGGGTGTGCAGTACAGTTATGTTCTACATAGGGCTGCGCACTGATGTTGTATGACACTTATGTGTGCGGAGTCGACTTCTATGTTCTTTAGCACATGCGGCTGCGCAGTGGAGTTCTTTAGTACATGCGACTGCGCACTGCAGATCTGCAGATCTGCGGAACTTGCTAATTCACAGAAGATTGATCAGGTACGTAAAGGTGCGCAGCGCACTTCTACGACACTTGAGGATACGCAGTAAGCCTGTGAGTTAAATCGGGGCGCACAGTACAGGCCTGTGGCACATTTGCTGCGCAATAGAGTTTTTAAGCACATTTGTCTACGCAGTGCAGTTGTACGAAACGTACGGATGCACGGAAGACTTATACGGCACATAAGGGTGTGCAGTACAGTTCCGTGATTCTATAGCTATGCAGTAGAGGTTTTCAGCACATGCGGCTGCGCAGTTAAGTTCTAAGATATTTAGGATGTTCAGTAGACTTAAAAGGAACGCAGTGGTGCGCAGTTCAGGTCTATGATACTATCCCTGGCGGACCGGCCGAACGCAATCATTACGCTATAGCGTAATGGTAAAGTAATGGTAAAGTAATGTTAAAGTAATATGGCATTATAATTATTGAAAGAAGCAAAACAAATATGTAAACTGTTGAAACTATAATAATACGTTAAAATTTACGTTAAATGATCATGCAGTGATTGCAACAAGTTTCTTTTTCATCGTTAAAAAATGAAAAAATAATGTGTCTGTCATTGCAGTCTGATAACGGGGGCTTCAAGCAGGTTGCCAATATGCAGGGGCCCGACTTCACTTACAGCCACTTTGTTTTTTTATTTTTTAACGCTGAAAAATCAACTTGTTGCAATTACGGCATGACCATTTAACGTAAATTTTAACGTATTATTATAGTTTCAACAGTTTGCATATTTGTTTTGCTTCTTTCAATAATTATAATGCCATATTACTTTAACATTACTTTACCATTACGCTATAGCGTAATGATTGCGTTCGCCGGTCCGCCAGGGATAATACCGCAGTAGAGATCTTTAGCACATACGGCTGCGCAGAGCAGTTCTGCGACACTAGCGGATACGCAGAAGATTTATTATGTGCATAAGGATGCGCAATAGAGGTTTTGCGCATGCAGCTGTGCAGTGCAGTTCTACGACACTTATGGATGCGCAGTAGACTTGTGAGGTGCATAAAGGTGCACAGTACAGGTCCGTAAGATTCTGGCTGCGCGGGAGAGTTCTTCAGCATATACTGCCCAGATCTAATCATATAACTTCACTGCGCAGTTTAAGTACCACCGACGTCTACTGTGCATCCTTATGTGCCTCATAAGTGTACTGTGCATCTGTAAGTGTCGTAAAACTGCAGAACGCAACCGCGTGTGCTAAAAAAAACTCTAGTGCGCAGTCAAAGCCACAGTCATTACTGTGCAATCTAATGTCCCTTTTAAGTCTACTGCGCATCCGTAGTATCGTAGAAGTGCACTACTCAGCCGCGTGTATTAAAAAACTCTACTGTGCAGTCAAAGCACCACTGAAATTACTGATAACTCTTGTGTGCCTCATCAGTCTACTGCGGATCCGTAAGTGTTATAGAAGTGTACTGCCAAGCTGCACGTGCTGAAGAAATCCACTACGTAGCTCGAGTAATACGGACTTGCACTGTGCACCCTTATGGGCCTTTTAAGTCTACTGTGCATCCGTGAGTTTTGCAGCATTTTACTACGCAGACGCATGTGCTCAAAACTCTACTGCGCAGCCTTAGTACCATGGATATGTACTGTGCACCCTTGTGTGCTTTATAAATCTACGGCGCATCCGCAAATGTCGTAGAACTGTACATGGTATCACGGACCTATTCTGCGTACCCTTATATGCCTTATAAGTCTACTATGCAGGCGTAACTGTCATAGAACTGTACTGTGCAGATGCATCTGCTGAAAAACTCTACTGCGCAGCTTTAGTACCACAGACCTGTACGGTGCACTATCTAGCACTATTTACTGCAAAAATTTACTGCATAACCATGCGTACAGCGAACTGCTCTGCGCACCTCTATCCCTGTCGAAACTGTATTGCGTAGCCTTCAGTTAAGTGTAAGTATATTGCGCAGCCTCACGAACCACATTAATGCACTGCGCAGCCCTACATAACGTAGAACTTGAATGCGTAGCCCTCTTCCAGCCTCTCCTCACCTTGCCACTCCACTCCACTCCTAGGGGTTTTTGGGGTCATAGAGTAGTAATATCCTATGGATTCCTTGTCGCTGAATCCGAATCCGAACTGAGAATTCCAAGATTAGCTTTTTTTCACTTTCTAACACAAAAAAATTGTTTTCGTGTTGATTTTTTTGGTGATAGAAAACACGTTGTCGAACAATACAAGCTGATTCGGAAATTCTGACAGAGAATAAACATTTAGCGATTCGAAGTATTATAAAAATTGTCTATTTCCACAAGGCCAACAACCAGCACCGAGGCCTAGAAGAGAGGGAGGGGCTCAGAGGAAACCCCACTCTGGAGGGAGGGTGGGGGTGGCTAAGCATATGAAGAGGCACAAGCTAGCCCTCTGACGGTGGCGGCGGTGCACCGAGAGAACATACTTACTTGTTTCGTATGATTTCGTGTCACGCTCGTTAGCATGAACTATATCATACTATGACAGTATACATTCTAACTATTTTAGTTAGGATCTACACTAAAATAGTAAGGATCCACACTAAAATCGTAAAAATATATACTGTCATAGTATGATATAGTTCATGCTAACGAGCGTGACACGAGATTATACGAAAAAAGTAAGTATGTCCTCTCGGTGTGGACAAGAGCTACCCAGACTCACTGCTCACTGCGGAACAGTTTGAGCTCTTCACGGAGGCCACCTTGAGGGTGCTCGAAAGAGTGTCCCTAGATCAATGGCCAAAATTCGAGACTTCCTTTTGTAGGAGAGGGGTCTTCGTATTTGTCGCAGCCAACCCAGCGGCTAAAGCTTGGCTACATAATACAGTGGCCGAGACAAGGCCCTGGGTAGGTGCAGACCTAAAAGTATATGGGGTTGAGTTGCTCCAAAAGATGGTGTGTGCTACGGTGTGGTTGCCAGGTACGCTGGAAGAACCGTCTGTGGTCCTTCGGCAATTGGAGGGATTCAATCTTTCACTAAGGACAGCGTCCTGGCGAATCGCCAGGCACGATCGGCCTCAAGAAGAAGACACAGAGAAAGGTACCAAGCAGCTTCTAGTTGTAAAAATGATTGAGTCCCAGACCAGGGCTCTTGCGTCCTCATCAACAGGCCCTTCTACCACCTTGGACAGGTCAACTTTAGGGTTGCCGGCCAGGGATAGGAGGAGCCTGTCGGGACACAGGAAGACCGGGAGCAGACCTAAAATGACATGAGGAGCATGGCCTTGGTTATTTCAACATACTATAAGGAGATTAGGGCGGGTTATTTTTTGTTACAGGGAACCCAAGGCGTTACGAATATCTAAATCAGTAGTGATTAGGTAACCCAATTGATCATTCATTACCTCTTGAGTTGAAATCCGTGCTGCTCCACAGAGTATGGTGGGAATGAGCATCGTACCCCAGCAACATACCAACCCACTAGTGGGTTGGTATCGTTGTCATATGAAAAGTAGGCCGATCCCATGACCAGCTTCTCTATTCCTTTTAGATCTGTGGCTGCCACCATCAGGTCTCTCGAACATAGCTTTGGCAGCGGGACAGCCTTGACTCCTTTCTACAGTATGCAGGTCCTTGGTTTGACCGCCTTGGGGTCCCTGCAACAAAAAGCAACCCCCCTAATCGGCTTATGGTATGTCGAACTAACCAAGGCCATGTCCCTCTGTAGAACTGCAGCGGCGCCTTTGCTGTTATGCAAGTTAATTGGGGTAATGTTTAGGCCAGGAACAGTCATTTTACGTCTGCTCCTGGTCTTCCTGTGCCCGACAGCCTCCTCCTATCCCTGGCCGACTAACCTAAAGTTGACCTGTCCAAGGTGGTAGAAGGCCCTGTTGATGAGGACCGCAAGAGTCCTGGACTGGGACTCAGGAATTTTTACAACTAGAAGCTGCTTGGTACGTTCCTCTGAGTCTTTTTTCTGAGACCGATCGTGCATGGCGATTCGCCAGGACGCTGTCCTTAGTGAAAGGCTGAATCCCTCCAATCGCCAAAGGACCACAGACGGGTCTTCCAGCTTACCTGGCAGCCACGCCGTAGCCCACACCACCTTTTGGATCAACTCAACCCCACATACTTTTAGGTCTGCACCTTCCCAGGGCATTAACTCGGCCACTGTATTAGTATAAATAGTATAAACGTCTATTCTTCAGCTTGTTGGCCTTAAAAAATTGACTTGCGTACACTTTCCTTTTTTACATAATTTTCCTTAATTTAAGCCTTAAAACTAACATACATCCATATCTTATCTCTAGGATCGCACGCTCTTATCGCCTTGCCCTCCTCGCCTCACTTCGCCTCGCTCGCATGTCCCTACTCTCTCGCTGCCGCGTCTATTACATAATGCTTATATATTATTTACAATATTTATATCCTACTTATATCTACTTCCTCTCTTATTTACAATCTTTCCTTCTCCATTCCTCTTCCTCCTTCGTTCTCTTCTTCTCTTCTTCTCCATCCTACCCAACACTCCCTTCACACATGTTACTGCCCTTTTGTCCCCCCTTTCATGCATCAATACCTCCATGCTCATTCTACTCCTTTCCCCCCTTTCATGCATTAATACCTCCATGCTTAATCCACTCCTTTCCACCTCTACGCACTCCCCCAACCAGTGCTCCACTTTTGCATACCCCTTCCCACACAGTTGACACATCCTCTTTTCCTCTGAGAGCCAGAACCTATTAAAATCCTCCATGAACCCACATCTCATCCTCGCTATAAGCTCCTGACTTCCTTTCTCTCCTTTCTCACACAAACATTGCGCTCTCGCCCTTGGCATAATCCACACATAGTTCCCGCTAAACCTTGACTCTCCTATTCTCTCTTCCCCTGCTGTCTTCTCTCTCTCCATGCCGTTTTTCTTAACCAACTTATATACCTTCCTTCCTTCCTCATGCATCCTTCTCACTTCACCCCTCTGTAGTCCATTCGTTCTAAAATACCTTTCCTTTTCAGCCTCCATCCTCCCACCCCCTCTCCTGTTCTCCTTCTCCCACCAACAATCTCTAACCAGCTTACTTCCCCCCTCTTCCAAAAATTTCTCCTCATATTTACACGCCCGACTCCCAGCTAGAATCCCTATACTCGTTCTCCCCGTATCCCTCCTGACAATATAATTAGGCGTATTCCTTGCCAACCCCAATGACCACTTTACATACCTCTCTTGTGTCCTATTTACCTCTTCACTTTCCTTCCACCCCCATACCTCTACGCCATACAATAGCACACTCATCACTAGCGAGTCAAACAATTTCATTCTCCTTTCAAAATCATCTGCAAATAACTTGTTTCTCAACCCCCAGATCTGCCTTATCACCACGTTTGCCCTCCTCACTCCCTCTTTTATGTGACCATCCACTCCCACATTCCTCCGAAACACGAAGCCCAGGTACACAAACTCTTTCACCTCCTGCACCGCCTCTCCCTTCCACTTCCACTCCCCTCCCTTATCCCTCCCACCTCGTTTCCTGAACACCATAACCTTAGACTTTTCTGCATTCAGCTCTAACCTGCTCTTATCCAGGTATCTTCTCAACCTCTTCATCATCTCCTTTAAGGCCTCCTCGCTTTTTGCCAGCAACACTATGTCATCTGCATACGCCAGTCACCAAATTCTAGCCCCTCCTATCCTGACTCCTCCTACCACCCCGGCCTCCTATCTTACTTTCCATATCCGCAATTAAAATCGCAAAAAGCATTGGGCTAAGCGGACATCCTTGCCTTAACCCTCTATCCATCCAGAATCCCTCCGAAATCCCCTCCCCTCCCCTTACCTTATCTTTGGTCTCTTCATACATCTCCCTTATCCTCTCGATCAGGTCACTCTCCACTGCTCTATCCTCCATCGCCTCCCACAACCTTCCCCTATCCACCGAAGGAAACGCGCCTTTGAGATCTACGAAAAACGCGCACACTCTCGAACCCTTCTACGCTAATTCTCTATCCACCACGTGCTGCAGAACGTAGATATTATCGATAGCACTCCTACCCGCCCTAAAGCCCGCCTGCGTTTCCGGCAATATTCCTTTTCCCTCGACATCCTTCCGCAGCCTCTCCGCCACCACCATCGCGTATACTTTATACGCTGTATTCATTAGCGTAATCCCTCTATAATTTTCCTCTCTATTCCTATCTCCCTTCTTATACAGTGGGACTATTAACCCTTCTCTCCACCCTCCTGGGAATCCCTCCCCCCTCCATACTTTCTTCACTACCTCCTTCAGCCTCCCCCTAACCTCTTGTGTACTAAACAGCCATGCTTCGTTCTCTATCCCATCCAGCCCTGCTGCTGTTTACCTTTTTAACTTCCTTATCTGTTTCTCTATCTCCTCATCATCCAACTCTTCCATCTCTGCCTCCCGCGTTCTTCTACTCCCAGCCTCCCTCTTCCTTGCATCTGAGCCCTGAAATGATTCGTTAAAAAAGTCCCTCTACTCCTCACTCCCTATCTTCTCGCTTATCCCTACTCTACGCTTTCTAAACCTATTTATTATCTGCCAAACATCCCCCTCTGTCTTAACATTTCCTAACTCCTCTTCCAGATCTTTCTGCTTTTTCTGTTCTTTCTTCTTACACATCAATCTAAACTCCTTCCTTATTTCTACGTACTCCTCCCTTTTCGCTGTGCCCTCTTTTCACTTCTTGTACTTTCTCTTCACCTTCCTTTTCATTTTTTTACACTCCCTATCCCACCACGCCTTCACCATTCCTTTCTTCTTTTTTTTGAATACCTTCTTTTCCACGCAACTTTTCACTTTCTCCTTTAAATCCCCCCATATCTCTTCCACCGACTCCCCTTCAAAGCGTAACTTCCCTAACTGCTCCTTATACCTATCTATCGCCTCCCTTGACCAGCTCACCCTCTCCCCCATCGACCCTTCTTCACCCTCTTGCCTTCCACCGCTCTCGTCCCTTACCCATAACCCTAATGGCTGATGGTCTGATTCCACCCTCCCTTCTACTGCGAATCTTTCCATCTCCTCCCACCCTTTCAGATTCAGACTACATAGTCTATCACCGACACCCCCATCCCCATTCCTTTCTTTCTATCCACGTCTCGACCAGTCCCACAACATCAAACTCTTGTATATACCTCCAGAACGTCTTAAGAACGTTCTCAGGACGTTAATGTTTTTGCGCTTACTGGGTATGCAATGTTTAAAGAGTATATTCAAATAAATGGTTGTATATGGTCTATTTTCTTAAATAATTATTATTTCATCAGTACTGACTCACATTTCACTCGATACAACTGAATAAGAGGTTCGAAATCGGGAATTCGAAAAACTATTATAAAACAAATTTCATGCTCTTATAGAATTTTTTTCGATTTCACGAACGTATTACATTTGCCATTATAAATTTTCATATTTTTATGACATATTTAAAACCAGCAACCTACGCAATGTTTCTTAAATGGACTTCATAAAATTGGAGTCATATTCAGAATGTGTTAGCTGCCATATTGGGTCCGCCATTTTCAATTTTGAAATTTTAAAAACAGATTTGGAATTAGGGACCCAAAAAGTATTTACAAAATAAATGTCATGTCAATCGGATAATATTTCGACTTTTGTCCACCTTTTCGACGATCCGGACCACTGTGCGGTGCTGGTTGTCGGTGTTGTGTGTTCGAACCGTCAAATGTTTATTCTCTGTCAGAATTTCCGGATTCAGATTCAGCGACACGAAATCCATAGGATGTCACTACTCTGGTTTAGCGAAACATAAAATTTTTTTCGACAAGGTTTTACGGTATTGTTCTCTGTGCAGCACCTGCCTCACCGCAAAGTATACATTAAAAATAAAAAAATTAAATTTTTGGACAAACGATACAAGCTATGAGAAAAAAATGAATAGAATAAAAAAAACAGCTCAAACATTGTTATTAACAATTTTTCGATAGGACGCTTAGTTTTTGTTTCAATCGTAAAAAAAACATCAAAAATAAAAAAAACAGATATTTCCAACCAAAATTAAAAATTTTAGAGCATTTTCAAAATTTGAAAAAAAAAAAAAATTTCAAGTTTTAGAAATTTTGTCCAAGTTTCTTTAAGATGAGAGAGAGGCTTGACAATCATCTAATAAAATTTTTTATTTCGATAAAAATTCAAAAAGTAAAAGCATTTTCAAATTTGGAAACAAAATGTTCCTTTTTATTTTGTTTACATGGTTTTATTTTTTAAAAGCAATCGTCTGTATAACCTAGTTGTCGAGCATGAAGCGCGAGTATCGCTATGAGAATGTAATCGTCAAGGCCGTAGGTACTTTGAGAACCCTCTTTAAAGTCAAATTGGAAAAAACATGTTTAATTTCACTTTATGATTGTAGTTTATGAGGGATTTGAATCACAGCTTTTGATTTGCGCGCTCAGACTCGGCGCATTTTCAGGGCAGCTGAGAATAAAAATTAGTGCAAAGTAAGGAGGAAATATTAAAGTGATCATGGAAAATAAAAATTGTACATTATTTTGCAATACCTCAATAAGCAGTAGCAGATCGAGGTACAGAAATAAATATAATATACTTTAGATATAATAGTGTTGAACATAATGTAGAAAAGTTCACATGTTGGACAAAATCGAGTGCGAAGCACGAAATACGTGATAATAATGTATTCGTTAAAGTCGAAGGAGCTTTAACAAAAGAGAATTCACAATCATCAAATTACAGTTGTTGACGCTTTGACCTTTAGTTTTAAAAGGTCTGTGCACAAATATGTGGAAAATACAAAGCCCGAGCGCGCAGCGCGAGGTAAATATATCATCGAGCACGAAGCGCGAGATGAATATATTCTCGAGCGCGAAGTGCGAGAACCAACAGTCGCGCGCCCTAGGCGCGCTCAAACTTGCCAGCGATACGAGCCGCGCGTGTAACGCGCAATGAGAATGTGCCCGCGCAGCGGGCATATTTTTTAATAAGGAATAATATACTATAAAATGGGCACATTATTATCAACAACTCATCTCATATTTTTTTAAAATATATTTTACCTATCAAAATAATGTAAAATTTCATGTTATTACAGATTTTTAGTATACATTTGATCTTTGTCCATTTTATGAACTTCAACGAGAATTTGTGGAATATCCGTTAATGTTTGAAAATAAATTGCCGT
>CAKNWW010348868.1:0-22994 GCA_932074435.1 Andricus kollari | reverse complement strand
TTTTTTAAAGATAAAAAACCAAGATAATTCTCAAAAAGAGCCAATCATATTCCAAAAAGGATTTCTCAGATAATGCAATCATGTCTATAGATAAAAACAAATTATAAAAAAGTTCTAAATTAAGAGAGAATGTAGAGATTATCAAAATATCCTACAATCACATAGTTTTAATTTAACCAGATACCAGTAAATTCATACAACTCAAGGGAGTCAAACTAAAAGGAAATAGGAAAAATATCTAAGAAAAGCAACAGAAAAATTTGTTCATTATTATCTATTCTTGTAATCTTAAATGTCACGAATTTTTCATGTATTAAAAAAATCATTCAGTGATCCATTTTACCAGATCAATAAATGAGTCACCTAATGCCAAAATCCACGTACATCCTGCAATTTATGTCCACCTGCCATGACAAAAAATCTGAATCTGAATTATCTTAAATGATTCAGTGGTGTCGAACTTTGATAAAATCGCTCATTTAGATATATCACTACAAAAATGTTGTATAACAATTGTATAATGTTTATTTTTTATGAAAATAGTTATTGCAAATCTTTCTCACACAATCTTGAAGCTGTTTGAGTAATTATTTTTTCCCACAAAATATATAAAAAATAATCGTATTTTCTTATTGAGATGTAATAATTTGTCATTGTTTGGAGTATTAATTTTATTTACGAACATTATGTAATTATTTGAACTATTACTGATTATTTATACTCAAAATTTCCAAAAATGGACCCACAGGTGTCCATTTTTTTCTCAAATTGGTATCCTATGCAACTTTTTGTTGAATAATTATATAATTTTGATACATATCTTTTAATGTTTAATAAATTTCTATTCGTTTAAACAATTTTGATTTGCTTAAGCAGTTGTTTTCGGTAACTTTACAAAAATTGATTAAAATACATACTTCTCTGACTGTATAGTATTTTAACAAATATAATTGAACCTGTGTTCTTTTCAATAACATCTGCAACAATGTAAATGATAAACGAAAATCCGAAGTTTAAAAATCTAAAATTCCACAATTTTCAAAACAAATTGCGTATAACGTTTTATAGAAATTGTAACTGACAATGGACTCCCACGATAATTCCAACTATTTCCAGAGAAGAACAAACTTTCTTCAGTAGAAATTACAATATTGTGAAATACATACGAATTGTAATAATACGATCCTAATAACTTTTATTGTTAAGCCACTCTTACCCCCCTCCCCCACACAGCGCCCCAAATATGACCCAAAAATTAAAAAAGTACATTTGTACGTATTACTGCTACTATTTAGCAATTTTCGTCGTCTGTTTTATACAAATAATTACTAATGGACAATTTGAATATTTCCCATGACTTTTTCAAGAAATGGTTAATTGTTTAAGAAAATGTAACTTATTTCAAGAATATATTAATTCAAAGAATATATTAACCATTTTTGTAATTGCCTCAAAAAATATAATTTGTTTAAAAATTATTTTTCCAAAAATATTTTTAAATCGTATTTTCTGAATTAAACATAATATTGAATGATTTCGAGGAGTAGTAAATTCTGTTAAGAACGTCGTGTCATTGCTTAAACAATTTTTTCCTTCAAGCAGTTTTCTATTAAAAAACGTGGATAAGTAATATAAAATATTACACATAGAATTACTTTATTACATATTTTTTGTGTCTATTTTCATACAAAATGAACAATTTAAAATTGCCATAAAAAAGTTTACTAGCGACATCTGTACTTGAACGATTTTATCAAAGTTCGACTCCACTGAATCTTTTAACCCTTATATACACGCTAAGTGGCACTCCGTACCGCACTTTTTGAAAAACTTGAATGCGCGCGTTCTTAGCAACTTGGGCGACCTGAGTGCCACAGGTATACTCTTGACAACTAACGCCGAGAAGCATGGAAGCTATGTGGGCTTCCAGAAGCCTGCTTTCAGTATTCCAATACAATACATGACCCGATCATGCTCCAGTACTCCACAGCACGTCAAAGTGACACGGCGTACCGCCAGCGTGTGGAAATGTGAGTATTCCCAATCACACAGCCACACAAAAACAATGTTTTTTTCGGGTGTAGAGATCAGACCATGGTTACTATATGTTTTTGGGGTCACTGAATCCGAATCCAATGTGCAATGTACTGAGAGATATGTGAATTTCTATTTTCACGAATTATGTTTCGTTTCAGAGAATTTTAAGATTTTGAAGGATTGTTATTGTTATTTTACAATATAATTATTTAAGATAAGCATGGCTGTATATTTTATTTATGTTACACATTCGTTTTAGATCCATAGCATAACTTGATGGAACGACAAGCAGACCACAGGCGCCAGAAATGGAAGTGCGGCACAGAGTGCCGCAAGCGTGTAGTAATGTGAAGCCAATGTAAGCGTGTACGTAAGGGTTAAGGTAATTCAGATTCAGATTTTTTGTCATGGCAGGTGGATATAAATTTCAGGATTTATGTGTATTTTGGCCTTAGGTGACTCATTTATTGATCTGATAAAATGGATCACTAAATGACTTTTTTTAATACATGGAAAATTCGTGACATTTAAGATTACAAGAATAGGCAATAATAATGATGTAATGTTAATTTTTACATCGAATTAGTGACAGAAAATCTGTCTCGCAAACATTTGAAGCAATTTCAGTGCAAGAAAAAGTATTTTGCAGGCTGAAAAGGACACAGTTTTGTATTTACTTATTTCATTTGTTTACGATTTGTACTTTAACATATATAATTTAACCTATGTTCTTTTACAATAATATCTGCAGCAATTTAAATGATAAAGGAAAATCGAAAATTGAAGACGCATTAATTTAACAATTTTCAAAACGAATTGCGTATAACGTTTTATAAAAAAATTGTTAATGACAATGACTCTCACAATAATTCCACCTATTTCCAGAGAAAAACAAACTTTTTTAAATAACAATTACAATATTGCTCAATATATACAAATCGTAATATTTAAAATTAAATAATAAAAGCTGTTTCTTGTGAATTTCACATAGAAACAGTTACTGCAAATCTCTCTCACAAACATTCGAAGCTGTTTTAGTGCAAAAAAATGATTTTCCAGGACAATGTTTTATATTTACTTATTTAATTTCAATATCTACATAATTTCAAATAATGAAGGAAGAAACGAATTCCAATCTTCGGCAAAAAATTGTTTATAACATTTACAATTGTTGATGTCTAATAACAATTAAGATTAACAGTCACTCTCACTATAATTGAAAGCATGTTCATCTGCAAAGAAATATTTTACAACCAAAACTGCAGTACGTGGCTGTTTATCAATTTCATTTGTTTAGAACAATTAAAAGAGACAATCATCAAATGATTTGCTTTCTGGGAGTACTCTTGCATCGATTTAGGATGATTTTCAGTAGATACAAACCGCTATTGAAGAGTAAACAATGATTTTGTGAAAAATCTCGATTTTCTCATACTTCAAGTAAGCATATAATAAATAAACAAATGAAAATGCAAGAATCTCTTACCAATGTTCTCTTGGAAATTTAGTGCCCTTCAATTTAAACAAAATTAATTGCGGATTGGGGCAAAATTGAAGGCTGTAGGCCATTTGAACGAAAAAAATGCATTTCCTCCCATACCGCGGTGCATCTCACCATACTAGCGTGTGCCATTCAACAATTCTATTATTAAATGCAAATATTATCCAATTTTCATGAATCTTTTTTTCACTTTCTTGAAATTATATGAATAAACCATTTCTGCTAATTAAAATTGAATCATACGATGCTTTCCTTATTTCAGTTTTTTGAACTGGCTTGCATCTCATAACAATGGAGGGGTCATTCGTTTCGTGTAATTCGACACGCTCCCGAGTCTGCATTCGCACTCCGGGGAGCCTGCCTTCTAAATTTGAAGAGGGTCCACGGGCTAGATCTCGAAAATACAGACTCAGCTAGTGCTGAGATTCACTGCATTTTTTCCATTGTTCTTTTCTTTTTGTTTATAACTTCAAATATAAACGTTTTATCAAAAAAGCGAGACTTAGCAGCAAAACAGACCCATACGTAGATGAGGTATGCAAAAAACCAGACAAAAATATTCAACCGTGCTGCCGGAAACTGGCTAACTATTTTATAATGCTGAGAAGGCCCCTTTAGCCCCAATATCTGGCTGAAATGGATGCATCCCTTCGTGGAGAAATCTCGCAAGAATCCGACCTCTGGACCATCAATTGCTCAGTTTATGGTGCTGCGCGAGCTTTGGCTGATTCAAATCGAAGGCTCAAACCGACGATGGATCAAAGGACCCTTGTTCAATGTGTGATTGACTACATAATATCTGGTAGACCGTTCACGCATAGGGTTCGAAAATTCGCCCAAGAACTGAGGATCTTGAATCACACACTAAACAAGTCAAAGCTGCTGACAATCAAGCAGCATATTGTTGACAAAATACGGCTGTTATCTGACGCAATTAGGAGAATACAGAACAGGAAGAGATGAATCAGGGAGAATCAAAAGTTTCTCGCTGAGCCATCTTGCCTGTTCAGTGATCACCCTGTTTCTGTCAAAAGTCCACCCAAGCCCAACGAGGTAGAGACTTTTGGAGAGAGTTATACAAGATCCCGAAAACACTAAAGTTGAAAGAAGATACTGAAAATATCATCCGCTTCAAGGAATTTTGCGACAATCTCATAAAATCTGAGGAGGAATGTCCAGCAATCATTGCCGAAGAGGTGAAAAAAGCACTTAGAGGAACGAAGAACTTTTTCGGTGCTGGACCAGATTGTATCAAGAACTTCTGGTGGAAGAAGTTTACTTCTACACACCAACATTTGGCTGTCCTAAACAACAGGATTGTAAGGCGAATTGAGTCTGTGTGGCGTGAGATGTACGAACAACGTGGCTAGAAAAAAGGTGTAGCAGGCTGTCGAGAGAACCTGCTAATTGACAGGTGTGTCTGCAAAGACTCTGCAGCCCATCAACGCGTCCTTTCAGTGGCCTGAATTGACTACCGGTAAGCTTTCGATTCAACCTCTCATAGACTTATCAGCTGTCGGTGGGAAAGCTTGAAGGTGCATCCACACATAGTGAGATGCATCGAGAGATTTATGCCTCTTTGGAAAAGTAGATTTACTATCTCATCTGGAAATTATCGTGTGACAACAATCAACGTCACCTTCCAGAGGGGCGTCTTTCAGGGCGATACCATGAGCCCCTTGCTTTTTTGCATCACACTTTTGCCTCTATCTCTCGCACTACGAAATTCTTCTGGATACCTCTGTGGCGAAACTAACCAGCGCGAGCATAAGGCCACTCAGATATTTTATATGGATGACCTGAAGCTCTATGCTTCTGGTAAAGGCAAACTTCAAACTGCTAGAAATATCATCAAGAAGTACACAGGAGAGATTGGGATGGACTTTGGATTGAATAAATGTGCCAAAATCCATCTGAAGAACGGAAAGATTGTTGGCGTCCCCCGAGGACCTGAGCTTGTGGATAAAAGTGTTATTAGACATCTTAACACTGGAGAGACCTATACATACCTGGGTGTGCCTCAAGGCTGCATTCAGGACGTTACATCAGTAAAGGAGTCTCTCCATAGCAGATACAAGCATCTTCTTCGACAGATTTGGTCTTCCAATCCTTGGGCGTTGAACAAGGTATCTGCGACTAACATGCCTGCCGTCGCGGTTCTACTCTACTCGTTTGGGGTGGTTCAATGGGCGAAGAACGAACTTAAGGCCCTTGATACCAACACACGTAAGATCATGTATATGCATAAAAGCTTGCATATCAATTGGTCAGTTCCGCGATTATACATTTCACGCCGTCAAGGCGGACGCGGACTTCTGAATCTCCAGTGTCTTCATAACCGAGTTGTTCTAAGTACAGCTTATATCGTAGTCAATGGCAGAGATCCTCTCCTAAAAATGGTCAGGCACCACGAAATGATTGGCGCAGGAGCGTTCCTTCACAAAGCCGCGGAGCAAGCGGCCGAGACCCTTGGCCTGAATTTTAACATCAGAAGTGAGGAAAGTGCATTACTCCATCAAGATACTTCACTTCTGAAAGCTAACGTTTGCTTTCCTGAAATAACCTGGATTGGAGTCGGGCACGGAGGGTTTCATTTTGGCATGGCAAGATGGTGTCATTTCCACTCTAGCATACCGTCGCCACATTTTGAGCCAAGACATTTCCGATGATAGCTGCAGAGCTTTTCATGCACATCTTGAGCATCTAGGACACATACACCCACGCAAGAAAGACGTACATATACAGACATATTGCGGCCCTAAGAGTGCTTTATTATCATCTTTGTCGCTCTTACGGTGTTGGCCGCGACCCTGCCCTGCCGAACGCTCCAAGGGAAATAGAGTCCATTGTCCAAAATAAGAAGTACCAAATTTTCTGGAACTATGATTTTCGGACAGCAGTCTCCGGTGCACACTCAAGGCCTGACATTGTTCTCCAAGACTTCGAGAAACGAACTATATTCGTGATCGAATTATCGTCCCCGTCCGAATACAAAATCACTGCCAAGGAGAAACAAAAGGAGGAGAGGTATGAAGACCGTCAAAGGGAACTGCAAAGACTGTACCCAAAATATTCGGTACAAGTAATTGTCCTGGTGATAGGTGCTCTCGGAGGTGCGAAACTAGCACTGGTTCGTAACGTTGAAGCCATACCCGCGTGCCAAAAATATGCCAAGGCACTTGCGAAATGGATGCAGAAAGCTATCATCCTTGGGTCGCTTCGTGTGCTCAAAACACACGAGGGTTTCGCCGGCCTGTTGTTGTGATTTCATCGTGTACTGTGACCACCCATCTCACGTTTGTAAGACCTGGCCATGAGTGTGATTTACCTCGGTCCTACTGACCGCCGGTGTCATTTTTAGATAGCAGTTGCTCCCAGTGAGACCCTGCGGTGGTTGTTTTTCCTGACAGGTTCCTTTATAGGTTCCTGCACAGTTTCCTGTACAGGAACGTACGCAGGTTCCTGGTACACCGGTTCCTGCCGCGGATCCTGCAAGGGAACCTGTACAGGGACCTCCAAAGGAAACTTGGTATTCAAATACCTCTAAAGGTTCCTGCATTATCGTGCACGTTTCTGTAAGAAATTCCCTAGGGAGGATCCTGTACAGGTTCCTGTGCAAATGGGACACATTTACAAAAAGTGTCTATGAAGGATCCTGCACAGTTTCCTGAGCAGGTGGGACAGGCGCAAAAATATCTCTGTCCCACATGAATATTCTTGTACAGGAACCTGTAAAGGATCCTTGACAGGACCCTGTAAAGGATCCTTTCCCCCCTATATGTACATATATATATATATATATATTGTAACCGCCAAATTCTGCTGACTAAGTCACCTTATTTTCTTATTTAATTAAACTATGCATAACTAAGACAGAAATAAAATAAAGGGACTACCACAGAGAAAAAGCAACATTAAGCTTTACAATTGAAAAACAGTTTATTCAAAAATGCCTATTCTAAGCCAAAATACAAAACAAAAAGCCCTACTTCCTAGCTAAAACGCGTTATCCTTGATTTGTTCTATTCACGAATAGAATAATTAGAAAATAATTTTGGAAACACAGTAGATAAGATATGTCAAATAAAAAGGAACACCGTAACGACTAAAAACTGAGTTCTGAGTTTAAAGACCTATATTTCCCGCAAAGTCTATGATTTCTCTCTCTCTCTTTCATTAATATCAAAAATACGCAAAATTATTCTGAAGGATGGATCCAGAATTTGTACAGATCAAATTGAAACTAGTTTTAAAAGAATTCTTTATTATATGAACGCTTCGGACAAGTTGAAGACTTCAACTCGTCCTCAGGTACGAGAATCTCACGTTTTTACTCTACGTTTGTTCTTGGAATTCTTCAATGTGCCGATTCACAGAATAAAGAAAATGACATTGGGTGTTTTCTCATCCGAGGGTAGGTATTGTCAAAACACAATAAAAATAATAGTTAAAATACAATGCAAATTAATAACAGGTGATTATGAGATGGCTGATTGTTTTACTACTTTTTCCTCACAGGTTAATCCCTTAGGGGGCTGTGAGCTCACGCTTCGACTCTACTGCCTGGGCTCTAGAACGTTCGAGCCTTAGGTATCCCGCCGTGACGTAAGAGAGGCTCAACGGATGCCATTCTGACAAATTCTTCAAATTGTGAGGAATTTACAACGGTATTATTTTTCGAAGTCCCTTTTGAGGAGAAATTCTCATTTCTACCAAGATTTCTATCTTCCTATTTTCGTAGCCGATTCGAGCAGTACGACTCCTCTTATTGTCTGTATATCGTAAAGGCAGAAATCTAAGGTTTTTCTGACTAACGTTTTCAACACTATATCGACCTAAGGCTTCGGTATAACCTCTACGTCGCTCGGTAATGCTCTTGAGAAACGAAAGTTAAGATTTTGACGATTTTGCTCAGCCAAAGTTACAACACTGCATTGACCTGGGGCTTTGGTATAACCTGTTCCTTGCTCAATACTGTTCTTGCAACGATCGCTTTCGAAGTGTCGGTGACTTTTATGACACTTAACGTTTCAACACTGTATTGACCTGGGGCTTTAGTATAACCTCTACCTTGCTCAATACTATTCTTGAAACGATAAATGTGAGAGTCGATAAGCACTGCCGGTCAAATGGACAAAATCAACTTTGCACAAAAATGCTCCCAAAGGAGAATAACTCACTCTAGACAGTCTCTGAGCGATACAATCACTGTGGAGACTCTCTTAGGAGTTGCTTCACGTTTAGGATTAAGTGAAGAACGTGGCAAGGAGGAGAGGATAGATCCTCAGTCCTTCCCACAAGGTATTCACCCTGAGATCTCGGCTGTTGGTAGCACAAGATTTCAAGGTGCCGTTTTTCGGCCGTGGAGCGCTTTTTATGTTGGTTGCCCCACTTCTACCCTCTCCCTCTCTTACGCAATAACGTTGTGTGGGAGTTCTGGAGCTTGCGCTCTAAAATTCCTCCTGTGTAATGCAATTCTGCATGTGCATCCCACAGGAGTTGCTTCTCTTGCCTATCCTCAGGCGACACTTGTAGCTCACAGGTAAAAATATATATTTATAGAAGAAAGTTTGTCATAAGGACAACCGCAGGATTTTGCCGGGAGCGGATTCTAATCTGAAAAACTTCACACACACACACAAACACACACACGCACGTATATGTATGTATGGATGTGTGTATGTGTGCTTCTGTGTGTGTGTGTGAAGGATCCTTTACAGAAATATTCATGTGGGACAGAAATATTTTTCCGAGTGTCCCACCTGCTCAGGAACCTGTACGGGATCCTTCGTAGATACTTTTTGCATTTTTCTTTTTTGGAAATTATTTTTAGCTTAGTTTCAGGTAAAATAATTTTTCCTTTTGTGTATGTTATTTCACTTCATGTGTAACATAACCTTTAAAAATTTAATACATTTAATCATTACTATTTCTTATTACAGGCTAATTCTTTATAACTATATTCAAAATTAAACCGCCGGATCGTAGAAGGGCATATAAAGTCTGATAGCTGGTGGCGGGAGGGCCACTTGGCATTTTTTAAAAAATTTACAAATCTGAATTTTTCAAACATTTATTCTTATTCGAAATTTAAATGCGCATCTTTTTTTTTATTTTGAAAAAAGTTGTAGCTCTGTTCATTCTTGAAAAAATTGCAAAATAACACGAATTTTGAAAACTGAAAGAATTCCGTCTTTTCTCACTTCAACTCGCGCTAATTCACAGCATACTAAAGTTTTTCACTTCAAATTAGGAGGAATTATATTTCAAAGTATACTTTAAAGGGTAGAGTAGTGTAAATTTATTTGTTTTGTTATGAAAAATTGTTAACAATGTTTTTCTAGGTAAGTATACGAAAATGGTTCCAATATTTTCAATCGTAAAGTCTATCGAGGTAAGTTCAAGCTATCAAAAACTTCCAGGGGATGAAATGTTCATTAGAAAATTTAGAAGTTTTCTGTGAAGCTTCACTTCAATTGAACAAAGTGTTAATAACCTACGAGTGTTTTATTCTCTCTAGCAACGTCGCGAACACATAACTCAGATGCGCCTTTTAGCTGGATAGGCACAGCCATCTACGAAAGTTGGAAAATTGTATTTTTCAACAGCAATTTCTGTGTCTTTTATAATAATATAAGGAATTATTTCTAAGATTAAGTTTAAACCGGTTTATTTTTGTATGTAGTTCATAGTTTATAATAATTATTATATAATATTATATTATATAATAATAATTATTATTATGAAAATTAATGTCTCAGCCTTAAGATGGTTACAGCCATCACGGACGCATTATTATAATACAATCAAGTGATCTGATAAGAGCATGGGCCCTGACATATTGGGCAAAGCCTGGTTTTTACCCCATCATTCACGGACTGGGTTGCAGTCAAGTGCATGATGGGCTTGGAAAAATTGGGACCAATTTCGCAAAGAAACGTGACAAAGGTTTCGATACGAGATCAGTTCAAGCTAAGATTATAATTTTTTTTTTTCAAACTTGTTCTCGGGTTAAGAAGAACCCGGTTTTCCATCATAGCCACGGACTAACTCAAGTGACTGATGAGATAAGAATATAATTAGTTAAATGAATACGATGTATGAACCCATTTGCGATGATGTTGTAGGTACAAAATTAGCAGCTTGTTGTAGTATGCAGTTCGTCTTTCACCACTGTTATGCTTACACAGCGGCCGTGAATGTTGAAGGTGACAAGAGTCAACTCTGGATGCTTTCTTAGAGCTACCATGTATCACTTTATAGGTTTTTAGTCGCTTGCTTCCTGATAGTCCAGAAAGTTTCTTACAATGCGACATGTGTTTAATAAAACTGCCTTCTGAGCTGCTGCCAGTACCCTACTGACCCCTAAAAGTTCAAGATGTTCAGTGCATCTTGCTTGCACATTGCCGGTCGCCGAAATCACAATAGGATGAATAGATGCATGTTTCACATTCCTCTATATTGTCTTTACTTCATGTCTTAGCTCGCTATACTTGTGGATCTTGGTTGTGTAGGTTGCCTGCAAGTTTCGGTTCAGTTTTCTAAAACAGGCATTGGGATGTATCTATAGAAAGGCATCCATTCTGTTAAGAGTCCTAGGTTTAGGGCAAGCTGTTGATGTATAATTCCCGCCATATCATTATGCCTTTGCGTATATTCTCTTTGAGCCATTACGCGACAACCATCAATAATATGCTCGATGGATTCGTTGGCATCACCACATAATCGGCACCGGTCAACCACGTCTTGATGTAGCACGTGTTTTCGATGATTTCTGGTGCTGACAACCCTGTCCAGTATCGCAATAACGAATCCTTCCATTTCTGGACACAGGAAGCCCTTTCTCCGCCCAATATTGGATGGCTCACTATCCACTTCATGTTGGTCTAACGTTTTGGGGTGCTCGCCGTGGATGGCTTTCTGTCCCATTGCGTTTCTAATTCCTCTATGGTTTCTGCCCTGGTACTCAAGGCCTCCTCTGAGGACAAATTCAAGGGCGCGTAGTCAAGATCAGCTTTACAGATGGTGTTGTAAAGCGTCACATCTCGCTTGCTGTTAAAATAGTCTGGCAACTGTGTAACTTGTGATTCACACAGTTTCCTGACATCTACAATGCCCCTACCCCCTCTATGTCGTGGTAGAACTACCCTTTCAATCGCCGAATTACTGTGGTGCATTCGGTGCTTCGTCATTTCTACGCGGATGATTCTGTTTAATCATTCAAGGTCGGTGTTAGACCATTTGATGAGCCCAAAGGAGTACGTGAGGACAGGGATGGCATAGGTGTTGATTGCCCTGATCTTGTTTGCCGAGTTAAGAGAACTCTTCAGAAACAATCTGAGTCTTGTAGTGAAGGCAGCCGTTAGGCTTTTCTTAACTATCGTATGCTGAATACCCTTAGATTCAAGAATACCCAGGTATTTATATGAATCTCCCTCTGCCATTGCCTCGATTTCATTCTCGAAATCGTTCTACAACTCTGCGTCGCAGTGAAAGAATATACCTTATCTGCTATGATAGCTGTAAGACATTTATATATTGTTGGAAGACAGACTGTCGGTCGAAAATCAGATGGATTTTGAGCATCTGGTGTTATAGGCATCATATACGTAGTACCCTGGAGCATAAAGGTTGACATCAGATCTGGTTGTTCGATGATCTTCTGAAAACAACGTGCTAACGCAGGATGCACACTAGTCAGGTACTTGTACCAGAAGTTGTGCACCATGTCCGGACCTGGAGCTTTCCAGTTGCTTGTTCTTTTCAAAACTGTTGAAACATCTAAAGCAGCAAATTTCGTTCTAAAATTGTATCCTTTTTCGCGTGATGTTTCAAACTTCGCACTTTCATAATAGAGACGCACCAATTCTTCATTCATTGTGGTATCCCACTTGATGCTCTCCCACGGTATTTCTGTTGAGGTGGTTGGCTGCAAATAGCTAACGCTAGCCAAAGCATCCTCACCAGGCACAATTGGCGTTCCACTGCTTACCGTTTGTCGCAGATGTTCTTGCTGGCCAGCTGTTTGATTGGTGAGATCTGCCTGACCATCTCGCAGTTCACCATCACCACCGTCCCGCATGCTGTGGCCCTCAGCGGTCTCTCCAAGGGCGCCCCGACGATCGTTGGGAAGCGACAAGCGTTTCAATATCTTTAGTATACTTTCCATGATAATTATGGGTTTTGGTGTTCCTCTTAGTCACTTTCCTCTTCGTTCTCTGGCTGTCTGGCCTGGGAAACCCTGTCAGTAGCAATGCTACAGCCAACATAGCCGTCAAATTCATGAGAGGAAAGATCAAACCCTACCGCGACGACAACGCATTATTATTATTATGAGAAGTTGTAGGCTCCGGAAGCTACGATCAAGGTTCCTAAAAGAGACCAATCCCGACGCAGCTGGAACGTTTACGTCATCCACTTCTGCTCCTTCTGTCCTAGAAGGTAAGCAAGAGCGGGAAATTTACGCGAGATAACATCGTGCAACACTGTTCCTTGGAGTCAGATCTCTAGCCGCGGATGACCTTACGCGTCAGACGGGACAGTTGGAGATAAAGGTTTCACCTCTGGATACTTTTTTAGAGCTACCAAGCTTTGTAGAATGTTATGAGGAACAGTGTTGACGTACCAAGTGAAGTGATCCCAGAAGAACAGCCTTTTGCATCCGGTTTGCGATGGAATGAGCCTGAGGCTGGCAAGCCGGAATCTTGTTGAGTTGGCTAAGAAATTAAGCTTTTATACCTCCAAGACAGCCGATTATGAGAACTACAAGATAGACTTTGTAGCCTTGGGAAAGCCTGCTAAGCTCGAAAAGAAGTGCTTGATATTTCACCCGTTTTTCTTCCTCCTTTGCCGTGATATTACCATCGGCTGGTGCCGAGAATTCAATCACGTAAATGATCTTGGTCTTCAGATCTTGGAGGACAATATCAGGCTTCGTAGCACTGATACGTTGAGTGGCGGAGAATGAGAAATTCCAGTAGATCTTACACTGATCATTCTCCACAACGGACTCGAGTTCCCCCTGGGCGTATGGCAAGACGGGCAAGAGATCAACATCATAGAAGTGCCTAAGATGGTAATATAACACTTTTAGAGCCGCATTGTGTCTCTCGATGTACCCGTAACGTGCATACTTTGAGCATCTACTGAGAACATGCCCAAGTGTTTCTGGCTCTTGCTTACACGCTCGGCAGTTAGTATCGCCTACAGGTATATTCATTATGCGCTCGCGGTAAACTAAGGTGTCTATAACGCCGTCTTGATAGGCAAACAGAAATCCCTCAGTCTCCGATCTCAATCCAGCAGACTTGAGAAACATGTTGGAAAGACCCATCGAAGCCCCATGAAGGGGCTTGTCAACATGTTCTCGTAGTAGAAGCGTATGTTCTGCTTCCTGTACACGACTTTTGAGCACCGAAGGTGTTAGTGATGCTAGGCCATGTGTAGTGTAGCTGGAATCAAATGGGAGGCCAAGCTCCTCTGCGGCCCTATTTGCGGCACGGTATAAAAACGCCTCAACATTGTTGGCTTCATGTTGACGTACGAGTCGCACAAGAGAATCTGCGCTATTTAGAACTGAGCAGGCTGTAACCAGAACCGTTCTTCGATGAAGGCACTCCAAGCTTAGCAAGCCTCTACCCCCTTTATCTCGAGGTAGGTATATTCGAGGTACGGAAGATCTAGGATGGTGACTTCGATGGATTGTCATCATCTTGGGCGTGCTTCGGTCAAGTTGCTTCAACTCATCGACGTTCCATTTTTCTGCGCCAAATGGAAGCCCAAATTTTTCTGAGAATTTGGCGATACCTTTTTACAAGGGCCGTTTTTAACACACGCACATCTTGGGTTTCCGCTTGCGGTATTCCAAGATATGTATATGTTTCTCCATTATTAAGATGTTGAATGGTATTTCCGCCTATGAGTTGAACATCCCGATCGTCACTCGATGGTGTAGTTTCTATTCGTCCTTGATGTAGGTGGACGCAGGCACACTTGTCCAGTCCAAAGCTCATGCCAATCGCTTCAGAGTACCTATTCACCGCCTCCACAAGGATGTTAAGATCCTCTTTCGAGGAAGCAAAGAGTTTAAGGTCGTCCATATATAAAAGGTGGTTGACCTTATATTCTCTTCTGTTTCGTGGGCCACATAGGTATCCAGAGCTTTTTCCTCGGAGCTCTATACATAGAGGCAATAGGGAGATGCAGAAAAGTATCGGACCTAGAGAGTCTCCTTGGAAGACCCCCCTCTTATATGTGATATAGCTGGTAGTCACTTGTCTTTTGTCAGATGTTATGAAAAATCTTGTCCGCCACAAGAGCATAAGCACCTCCAGGCACTCAAGGAGCTTAATAAGTAGCTCATGGTTCGTGTTATCGAATGCCTTACGGTAGTCAATCTAAGCCATGGACAGATTGCGTCGATAACGGATCGAGTCTTGGGTAATACACCTGTCTCTTGACAGGTTCTCCCTGCAACCTGCCAGCCCTCTCTTGCATCCATGTTGTTCAACTATTGCACTCCATACCGGCTCGATAGATGTTAATATCCTCTCTTTGAGGATTCCAGTGAATAGCTTGTAGCTGGTGTTTAAGCAAGCTATGGGCCTGTAGTTCTGTGGACTTGACAAATCTCCGGTCTTAGGAATCAATACCGTGCGTCCTTCCACTAGCCACTGTGGGATGGGTTGTTCTCCGTTTAAGAAAGTAGTAAATATACGAGCTAGATGTTGGTGCGTAGAAGTGAACTTCTTCCACCAAAAGTTGTTGATTTTATCTGGCCCTGGCGCTGAAAAGTTCTTAGTTCTAGCGATAACTTTCTTCACTTCTTGGGCAGTAATTAGTGGTCACTCTTCCTCTGGAGCCTACAACCTTTGCCTTTGGCAAAAGTGACGAAAGAGTGATATATCTGAAACGTCTTCATTTAACTGATAAGTATCTCCATACACTTTTTCCCAGAACACTTGAATCTCTTCTCGTCTAGGCGGATTTTCAACGACACTTGACGTTTTATTGAACAGACGAGAAGGATGAGTTGAAAATGTGGAATTTTGCTGAATCCGTTTTACTCGCCGTTCAAGGCGCTGTTTCGATGCTGAAAGAGACCTCTTTTTATTGCGTCCAGTGCTGCTTGATGTTCAACAGTTTACACTTGTTCAGCGTGTGATTTGCTTTTCTTAAGTTGCGAGCAAGTGCCCTAACTTTTGGAGTGAATTTTTCATTTGATGTTATATAGCTAATCACTCACTGAATATTTGATGCATGCCGTTTCGCCGTTTCAATTTTAAACTGAAGCTGTGCAATTCGCTCGCGAGTCATACTCAGGCGTACTGAAGTATCGTCACTTCTATTGTCGCTAAGCAAAGAGACTGCCTGCTCGTAAACTACACAGTTCAGATCCCAGAGATTAACATATTCAGGGAGCAAATCAAGGAGAGCATTATTAGCTTCAGATAATTTGTCCATCCTGAGAAAGACTTTTTGGTGGATAGATCTCCTACTTCTCATGTTGGCATTATCGGCTATCTGCAAAGGTGGTCTTGCTGGAACGGGTGGTATGTTCTCTGGAGAATGTTGCTCTTCTTCTTGCTGAAAAAGAGCTTCATATCAGTTTCGGCGCAAAAAGGATACCTGATCTCTTAAATACTGAGGCGTTTTATGAGCATATTTCGGGTGCATATTGACCCAACGGTCATGTAACCTCTGCATGAATCCTCTTCGCGTCGGTCCGACCACTTAAATCGATGTTCTCGCGTTTGTCCGGGGCTATTGCCTGCTCGTCGCCTCGGTTCGGTCCTATTGTCACTCCCAACTGAACCATGGCCTCCATCCGAGAGAGGCCTATTGTAGGTGGCACTGCGCGGTACTGGTGACGTAACCGCATAATTCGTCGCATTGGGGAGTTAGCCCAATGCAACGTGGCTGACTGCAAGAGCCGGAGCTCTCGGCCGATGGGGTTTCTTTCTCCTTCTTTCTTTTTTTCCCTTTCTTGTGTATTTTTTTCTTCTACATATTTTTCTCGCAATGTTTTGTAAGCATACAAAAAGCTATTGGTCCTGAACAGAGAAATAGAAAATTTTAACAAATTTGCACATACAAATTTTCAGAACAGATTTATTACCCTACTGGACAGGTAGACACTTTTGATAATTATAATGAACAAAATCCTTCTACGTATCATTTTCATCCGAAAATCAAACTGATTGATATTTCACGACTCCATCGCCCTCGAGTTGGTATTACTGCCGCTAAAATCAAAGAAATTAAGAGTCTAATGCCTTACCTCAGTGCTGAGAAGCCTTGGTGGCTCAGAGGATAGCGCGTCAGACTTCCATGCAGGAGGTCTGGGGTTCGATCCCTGAGCCGGGTATCAATGGAAATTTTGCTACTGTAGGTCCCCTCAGAAAAAGCTGGTGTCGTATCAAGGATAAATGGGCCTTTCGAGTGCCTAACCTTGGGGGTCAAAAGCCGATTTTGAAAAGACTCGAAAACGAGTCAACGATCTTCTTGTGCTTGGGGCACCTACGGGGGAACCACGCTCGATGATCGCTGGCCAATTTCGAGTAATGAACATACACATATACACTTACATAACACACCAGGACAGTGCTTCGAATCTGTGCATCTAACTGATGACCTCAGAGGGAGCGCTTCGTCCACCCTAAGTCTGGCCGCATCCCTCTCCTGCGGCCTGCTAGGAAGGCTGCCGAATGGCAGAGTGGGTGAGCATCACTTTGCCGGATCAACAAAGTAGGTTGTCATTTACTGTGCGATAAGTATGCCTGGCACCTGAGAGGTATAATTTCAGAATGCTGTTAACAACGAAACCCACCGAGATCCAAAAACATTCGGCGAAGATAGCCGGATTCGGAGTACTGCTTTGAGAATAAACACGGATGTGGCACAATAGGCTTCATAGCTTGAGCGACAGGGGGGGCCTCACGGGACCCCCCGCCCACATTACAACTAACTAACTACCTCAGTGCTGAAGGACAAGAGTTCTTTAATGATTATTTTTCGTCAATAAATAAGAAAAATGCTGAAGATTAGGCATATAGCGTTTAGTTTCTTTAGAATAAAGTTTCTGTTAAGAACCTCTTATTCGGTGCAATATGTTAATGATCTCATCTTCAGTACAAATTTGTATGATCATTATTGTAAATGTAACTAATAATCAGATAATTTAAACAAATTGAGGTTGAAAAATACAATTTTCCAACTTTCCTAGATGGCCGTGCCTACCCAGCTAAAATAAGCCGTCTCTGAATTATGTACTCACGGCTGGAAGTTCTTGATAGCTTAAACTTACGTCGATAGACTTTGCGATTGAAAATATTGAAACCATTTTCGTATTCTTACCTAGAAAAACATTATTAACAATTTCTCATAACAAAACAAATAAATGTAAACTGCTCTACCGTTTCAAGTATACTTTGAAATATAATTCCCCCAAATTTGAAGTAAAAATCTTCAATATTCTGTGAATTAGAGCGAGTTGAAGTGAGAAAGACGGAATTTTTTCAGTTTCCAAAATTCGTGTTTTTTTGCAATTATTTCAAGAATGAAGAGAGCTAAAACTTTTTTAAAGAGAAATAAATAAACGCATTTAAATTTCGAATAAGAATAAGATCTACGATCCGGCGGTTCAGTTATGACTCAACAATCCTTTTCATTCAAGAATTTAATTATATATATATATATATATATATATATATATATATATATGGCCATGAAGGTGATTTACCGCGGTCCTACTGGGAGCCGGTGTCATTTTTTTAGATGGCAGTTGCTCCCAGTGAGACCCTGCGGTCTAAAAAAAACCTTAAACCTTAAACCTTAAACCTTATTTTTTAATTATATATATATATTATTTTTAATTTCTGCATATGCACGAGTCATACGTTTTAATATCGTTTATGATCTTGACACCATAAATTATACTATTTTCGTCTGGAAGCAGTCGTTACACAACTACACAACCAAGATCAATAAGTATAGCGAGCTAGGGCATGAAGTGAAGTCAAAATGGAGGAATGTGAAGCATGCATCTATTCATCCTATTGTGATTTCGGCTACAGGCAATGTGCATGAAAAATGCACTGAACATCTTGAATATTTAGGAGTCAGTAGGGTACTGGCAGCAGCTCAGAAGGCAGTTTTATTAAACACCTGTCACATCGTAAGAAACTTCCTTGACCATCGCAACCAACTAAAAACATATAGAGTGATAAATGGTAGCTCTAAGAAAGTATCCAAAGGCGATTGTTGTCACTTCCCACAATCGCGGCCGCTGTGTAAACATAACAGCGGTAACACACGAACTGCAAACTACATCATGCTCCTAATTTTGTACCTACAACATCATCGCAAATCATCTCATACAACGTATTAAATTAACTAGTTACATCATCATCTCATCAGTCACTTGACTTAGTCCGTGGCTGTGATGGAAAAGCGGGTTCTTCCTAACCCGAGAACAATTGAAAAAAAAAATATAAAAAAAAAATATATATATATACCCCCCTACCGAAGGTGTTCTCGCGTTGTCGTCGCGGTAGGGCTTGATCTTTCCTCTCATGAATTTGACGGCTGTGTTCGCTGTACGGCGCTGACGGCGGTAATGGTGAGCTGCGAGATGGTCAAAGATCTCACTAATCTAATAGCTGGCCAGCAGGAGCATCTGCGACAAACAGTAAGCAGTGGAACATCAACTGTGCCTGCTGAGGATTCTTTGGCTAGCGTTAGCTATTTGCAGCCAACCACCTCAACAGAAATACCGTGGGAGAGCATCAAGTGGGATACCACAATGAATGAGGAATTGGTGCGTCTCTATTATGAAAGTGCGAAGTTTGAAACCCCACGCAAAAAAGGATACAATTTTCGAATAAAACTTGCTGCAAAGTATCTTCAAATAGAGAAAGTCGCACTAAGAGATCTTATCGTTAAGGTACAGGACATCAGGACTCATCGACACATCTCAGAAGATCGAGCAATGAAGTATAAACAAAAGGTTGACCTAGCGTGGAGAAACGACGGCAATGAACATCAGTTAGAGGAAGCCGCGTCACAAGGACAAGCAGCGGCAACTGATGTTCTTCCTCAACCTGGCAATGATCGAGCACCACTGCATTCTCCAGAGGTAGATGGCCTAATACAACCAGAGCCAGAAGCAGGGGTTCAACAAACAAGAAGGCGATTAAAATGGACATACCATATGAACAGAGATGCAATGCGCTTTCAAATGCGCTTTCAAATGCGCTTTTATTTTTTGGCAAAGAAAATCGGGCAAAGTGTAAGAAGAGAACATCATCGACTCTTCTTACTTAAGTACCCAGAACCAGCCACAAGAATAAAAGTGCAAAATCTAGCAGATCAAGAACGTTCAATATCTGTAAACAGATTGCTTTCGGCTGTTGAAATAGCTGCCATCGAAATGGAAGTGGAACAGCAGCTTCGTATTGATGAACTTCCCTTTGAAGAAGTGGACAATGAAGACCTGATTCAACCTGAAGGCAAAGGTGCTAGGGATAACGAACATCAAGTACCGGATCCACTAGAACCACATCTAGACTTTGATAACGATGATCTGAACAGCGATATCCCAGAAAAACTACACATTATTGATGGTTGTCGCGTAATGGCTCAAAGAGAATATACGAACAAGCATCATAATGTGGCGGGCATTATACATCAACAACTTGCCTTAAACCTAGGATTCTTAACAGAATGGATGCCTTTGAATAGATACATTGCAATGTCCGTTTTATAAAACGAAGATTACTCTGTAAGCATAACAGCGTAACAGCGGTAAAAGACGCACTGCAAACTACACCATGTTCCTAATTTTGTACATAAAACATCATCGCAAATTATTTCATACATCGTGTTAAATTAACTAATTACATCCTCATTTCATCAGTCACCTGACTTAGTCCGTGGCTATGATGGAAAACCGGGTTCTTTTTAACCCGAGAACAAGTTAAAAAAAGAAAATAATAATGTGGGATGTGGCCACCCCACCACCCGAGAGCTCCGGCTCTTGCAGTCAGCCACGTTGCCACCCATCATAGGTCTCTCACGGATGGAGGCCATGGTTCAGTTGGAAGTGGATATAGGACCGAACCGAGGCGACGACCAGGCAATGGCCCCGGACAAACGCGAGAATATCGATTTAAATGGTCGAACCAACTCAGGAGGGACATCCTTACCTGTTGGCAAAGAAGCTCACGGGCGCGAAGAGGATTCATGCAGAGTTACATGACCGCTGGGTCAATATGCACCCGAAATATGCTCATAAAACGCCACAGTATTTAAGACATCAGGTATCCTTTTTGCGCAAAAACGGATATGAATCTCTTTATCGGCAAGAAGAAGAGGAACATACTCCAGTGAACATAACACCCGTTTCAGCAAGGACACCTTTGCAGAGAGCCCATGATGCCAACATGAGAAGTAGGAGATCTATCCACTAAAAAGTCTTTCTCAGGATGGAAAAATTATCTGAAGCTAATGCTCTCCCCGATTCGCTCCCCGCAGATGTTAATCTCTGAAATCTGAACTGTTTAGCTTACGAGAAGGCGGTGTCCCTGCTGAGCGACAAAAGAAATAATGATACTTCAGTACGCCTGAGTATGACTTGCGAGCATATTGCACAGCTTCAGTTTAAAATTGAAACGGCACGCAAAGTGGAGTCAGGAAAATTCCACTTTCCCGTCTGTTCAATAAAACGTCACGTGTCGTTAAAAATCCGCCTAGTCGAGAAGAGGTTTAAGTCTTCTGGGAGGAAGTATATGGAGATACTTCTCATTTTACTAACTTCTCAAACGGAGAACAACCCACCCCCAGTGGCTAGTGGAAAGACGCATGGTATTGATCCCTGAGACTGGAGATTTGTCAAGTCCAAAGAACTACAGGCCCATAGCTTGTTTAAACACCAGCTACAATCTATTCACCGGCATCCTCAAAGAGAGGATATTAGCATCTATCGAGCCGGTATGGAATGCAATAGTTGAACAACGGGGATACAAGAGAATGCTGCCAGATTGCAGGGAGAATCTGTTAATAGACAGGTGTATTACCCAGAAATCGGTCAGGTATCGATGCAATCTGTCCATGGCTTGGATTGACTACTGTAAAGCATTCGATAACACGAACCATGAGCTACTTATCAAGCTCCGTGAGTGCCTGGAGGTGCTGTTGGAGGCTCTTGTCGTGGACAGGATTCGTAACAACATCTGAATCCGAGGCAAAAGCTCTGGATACCTATATAGCCCGTCGCACAGTGGGAAAACAGCACCTTTTTTGGACAAAAATCGACCGACAGTGCAATTCTTAACGGATTTCGATGTTTCTTTTTTTTGTTATTTAACAGCAAAGTTACAACTTTTCCGTGCTACCATTTCTTCTAAGACTTTCAAATTCATTAAAAAAGATCATACATTAATGTAATAAGTAACTAAAAATAATATTCAGTGAACTAGCAAAACAACAAAATTTTTTAATAATGTTATAAACAAATTAATTTTAAAAAGTCGGTTTTTCGTGATTCGCAATCATTAGCTAATTTTAACCCATATCTTTTGTATAAAGTATCATAGATAATGATGTGCGCTTACAATATGTTAAGAATGGCTAATGATTCTCAGTTATTCAAAGAATTTTTATAAACAAATGCACATTCTGACCATTTTTCGATGAAAAGACGTGATTTTTTTTGCGGAATAAAGTTAAAATGTTTTGCCACAGACTCCTTGCTGTCATATTTTTCATAGTGACCCAAAAGTGTTAATTATTTAAACCATTTTTATAAGCAAAGGCACATTTTGACCATTTTTTCATTAATAGGCTTGATTTTTTTTGCGGCATTAATTCGAAATGTCTTGCAAAAGACTCTTTGCCGTATAAATTTAATATCGAAAAGTGTCCTACCGACACTTTTCCATTTTCTATTATACAAAGGAATAAAAGAGTCAACCAATTTTTTTCTTATAACCATTAACTGACTTTCATCAAAAGAAGACGTAGCCTTAATATTATCCAAAACTAAATCTACTTTGTTATATTTTGATTGTGGATCACTATTCCAAATGATGTCACATAAGTGCTAATGTTTTATTCTGCATTCCATGTTAAAAAATACTTCAAAGGTTTCCCTCAATATGTCCGTAAAAACACGCACTCTATTTATGAAAGCATAATTGAAAGCATGTTCATCTGCAAAGAAATATTTTACAACCAAAACTGCAGTACGTGGCTGTTTATCAATTTCATTTGTTTAGAACAATTAAAAGAGACAATCATCAAATGATTTGCTTTCTGGGAGTACTCTTGCATCGATTTAGGATGATTTTCAGTAGATGCAAACCGCTATTGAAGAGTAAACAATGATTTTGTGAAAAATCTCGATTTTCTCATACTTCAAGTAAGCATATAATAAATAAACAAATGAAAATGCAAGAAT